>JAYJKW010000091.1:0-18548 GCA_035084275.1 Hydrolagus colliei | reverse complement strand
AAAAAAAAAAATGTTTTAAACTTACTATTTTCTTAATCCAACGAGCAATGTTTCTATCCCTGTGTAATTTGATTTGCTGTACAATAGAACGATTTTAACATTGCTAATGGCTGATAGGTCCTGCAGCCGTTTATCCTTCAAGCACTTTTTGTTCTCAGACACACTGTGCGTGGTGCTAGAACGAGACACCCTCAGCATCCGTGAGATCCGGCTTTTTACTGGGGTGGTGCGCTGGGCGGAGGCAGAGTGTCAGCGCCGACAGCTCCCGGGGACCTCGGCAAACAAACAGAAAGTCCTGGACAAAGCAGTCTCGCTGATACGGTTCCCGCTGATGACCATTGAAGAGTTTGCTGCAGGTAACCTCCTCCTCCTATTGCGTCGGATCAAACCAAGTTACTGTTCAACGCGGTATTTGTAATAGATTCCCATGCAATTTGCCCGCCAAATAACGTTTGCTCAATTAGTGATTAATCTTCTTCTGTAAAATCTTTTTCTTGTGCACGAAAGGGATGAACTAGGTTTCTTATAATCTGGTAAGGAATATTTTTTCGTACAATCTGTTGCCTTGTGCACAGAAGAGATAAGTGTAAACTGCTGCCTGTTTGATGAGAATAAATAATTTGGTCCCTCAATCTGGAACTCCATCCCACAGTCCCTTCACCTCGCTCCTTCCCTCGCCTCGTTCAAGGCCGGTCTCAGGATCCTTGTCTTCGACCGTGCCTTCTGCTGTCCTCCCAACTCTCTCCCTCCCCTCCCAACTCTCTCCCTCGACTCCCCCCTACCATCCCCCTCTCCGTAGCTTGGGTTCCGACCTGAGTGTTCAGTGCCTTCGGATGTCCTCCCAATGTGAAAGGCGCTCTACCGATATCATTTTGTTGCTGTATATGGGACGATATGATGTATTTTAATGTATTTTTCTGGCCTTTCACTTTTGCAGGACCAGCTCAATCTGGGATTCTCTCCGACAGAGAAGTGGTCAACCTTTTTTTACACTTCACGTTAAATCCCAAACCGAGGGTGGAATACATCGACCGGCCTCGATGTTCCCTCAAGGGGAAAGAGTGCAGCATTAATCGCTTCCAACAGGTAGAAAGCCGCTGGGGCTACAGCGGGACAAGTGATCGGATCAGGTACGTTCCAACAAGCCAAAAACAAGTGCAAGGATCTATATGCTTAATAACTGGAGATTAGACAGGCACTGATAGCATCCGGTATCCAAGGATCTTCCACTAATGGAGCTCCTGTAGCTCAGTGGTTAGAGCACTCACCTTACAAGCGTGAGACCTGTGTTTCAAATCCAGGCAGGTCAGGGCGAAACCTTGGGCAAGATTCCTTACTTCACACACACACACACACGCCTAATAATATTCCGTCAAAAAAAATCACATTAATACAAATTGGTCATTTTCAATCCACGACTGTTTGTGGGGGACGCTGCTGTGCACAATTGGCTGCCGCGTTTCACCCACAAATATACAGCCAATTCACTTTACAGTATATTCTGTGAAGCGCTTTGAGACATCGATAAGATGTGAAAAGCACTGTATCACATGTAAGGATTATTATTAGTATTATTATCCGAGTAATGCAGTGAATCAGTGATGTGAAATATGTTGCATGGTTTGAATGGTTGTATTTAGATGAAACTTACAAGCAGAGCATGCATTTGGGATTGACTCTTGTCTTCCTTTGTGTTGTGAAGGTTTTCGGTGACCAGGGTAGTGTCAATAGTGGGGTTTGGCCTCTACGGCTCCATTCACGGTCCGACAGATTATCAAGTTAACATACAGGTGTGTGTGATCCTATTGGCGGGACGTGGACATCTTTATAACATCGTCTTGTTTCAAAGAAGTGTAAAATCCACTGGTTTCCTTCTCTGTTCCAACTTATTCACAGCCTCAAAATTACCTCCCCTGTCTCTCTTTCCTCCGCATCCTCCAATTTAAACTTCTGGTAATTCACATTTTCTGTTTTCACCCCACACATCATTCCAACTAAAAACAAAACACAAAATACTACAGTTGCTGGGAATCTGAAACAAAAAACAGAAGTTGCTGGGGAAACTCAGCGCAGGCCAGGCAGCATCCGTGGAGAAAGGAAACAGAGTCAACATTTCGGGGCTACAACCCTTCGTCAGAACTGATGAAGGGTTGTAGTCCCGAAATGTAGACTCTTTTTCTTTTTTCCTTTCTCCATGGATGCTGCCTGACCTGCTGAGTTTCCCCAGCAACTTCTGTTTTTGTTTCATCATTCCAAATGTTTGGTCTGGGTGAACGAGGGTGCAAGTTGCAAGCTTGACATTGAATTCTAACCTACGGCTGTAGACTTTACTCATTGAAGGCTAGTTAAGATATCACAAACTTGACAAGCAGCACATTTGTAGATACTTGCCTGTAAACTAGACTAGATACACACTGTCAAATCCATGCCCTCCCCCCCCCCCAAAAAAAGGAAGGAATGTGAAATCAAATTGTCGGGATTTTATTTATTTTAAATTACATAAAAGGAATTCTCTTTTCTGTTCCAGATCATCGAGAGTGAAACAAACACAACCCTGGGGCAGAACGACACGGGATTCTGCTGCGATGGGACAGCCAACACGTTCAGGGTCATGTTCAAAGAACCGATCGAAATAGTGCCATGTGTGATCTACACAGCCTGCGCCACTCTCAAGGTAACGCAATCAGTCGGCTGTGTAGATTCATTATTATGCAATGATTCTTATTATTATTATTTTCTTGGTTTAACAAACTCTCATCCGATCCCATGATTTTATGGAATAGAAGGAACCGAGACTGACCTGCAAGGGGCATCTCTTCCCAGACAAACAAAATAACAACTACAAAATTACTGTATAGCGCCTTTCACGTCAAGAGGATGTCGCAAGGCGTTGGACAAGTCACTGCTCCAAACCTTGGAGGGCGAGTGTCAATTTCAGCTCAACAGTCAGTGCGACAATGTTGAGTGTATCTCATCAATACATTGCACTGTAATTCTTACAGTAAATTCTGTGAAGGGCTTTGAGACGTCTCAAAGGCGCTATATCAAATAATAATCCTTGCAGTTGATACAGTGCTTTTTATGTCTTCTAGACATCTCAAAGAGCTTCACAGAATATACTGTAAAGTGAATTGACTGTATATTTGTAACGTGGCAGCCAATTGCACACAGTAGCGTCCCCACAAAAAGGCTTGGGTTGAAAATGACCGATTTATTATAGCGTTTTTTTTTGGAGGGATTATTATCAGGCGTGGGTGTGTGGGTGTGTGTGTGTGTGTGGAGTAAGGAAACTTGCCCAAGGTTTCGCCCCTGGCCTGCCTGGATTCGAAACACAGGTCTCACGCTTGTAAGACGAATGCTCTAAGCACTGAACTACAGGAGCTCCAAATGCAAGGACGATTATTATTAATATGACTGTTATTATTACTACCGCTTCTCTACCTTCTCACTAGGGCCCGGATTCTCACTACGGCACCAAAGGTTTACGGAGGGTCCCTCACGAGTCTGCAGCCACCGGCATGAGTACTTACTTTGTCTTCTTCAGCGCCCCCGGGAATAACAACGGAACGTCGATCGAGGACGGGCAGATTCCAGAGATCATCTTCTACACGTAACCTGGTCGCCTGCTCAGAGCCGGTCACGGCTGTCAGCAAAGCGACTTCCCTCCCAACCCCCTTGGGGCACGTAGTTATTTGACAATTGTTTTTTCTTCCTCTCTCTCACTCTCTGTCTCTCCGTCCCTCTCTCTCTCTTTCTCGGCGGTGATTCCCTTGTACGGATGAAGCCTAGAGTGACGAGGTTGAAGCCGCGTGGGATGGGTAGGTAGGGGTGGTGTAAGGAAGTGGGAGGCTAAACCTTTCTCCGCGAATTTTCAGAGTAGAATGCATTTACTGACTCTAGAAAGTGGATCCGCAAATGCCGGTCGGTGAGTTTCTGCGGAGATGGTTTAGAGCAGGAGGCCCCCCCGTGACGGACTGGTAGGAAAAAAGCACAGATTTTTGAACTAAAAAAAAAGCCTAACGCGTTGGAAATAATATTTCCGAGAACCTTGTTTTATTTAGCAGTAACTATACACTAAGAGAGACTTCCGTAGCGGTTGACTTTCCAGCGTTAGGTTTCAGGACTTGTTTCGTCCGTTTCACCGTGCAAACTCTGGTGAGTGATAACTCGGTAACGCTACGATAAACTTCAGCCGAAACACCTTTAGGGAATCACAATAGTTTTTTTTCTCTTACTATTATTACCCGGCAGGGTCTGGCGGGAAAAAGGATTGGAGGGAAGAGATTTGGCCCCACCCTTGCCAGTCTGTGGTGACTTGAGAGTGTCTTAGATTTGACCCTTTCCTGATTATATTTCCCCATCACAGGTTACTGCCCCCGCACTGGGCACTGGGATTTACCGACCCACTGTTGACTCTGCTCTGCCCACCAATTGCCCTGCTGTTAAAATCATGCCCGAGTCGACTGTATCTATTTTTTTCTCTGTTACCCACCTAAGGAAAGTGCTTTAACCCCCCCCTTTGATAGTGTTTGAGATCAGGGACTTGCTATGTGCTGCCTAATTTGCTTTCCAAACTATTGTTTCAATGTTAGCTGGACTAGATGACTTCCGGCAACAAGTCGTTTTCGTGGAGAAGGTTTCTCGGGCGATGGTGCTTTCCTTTCTTAAATGATACCTGTAGGTTCAAGTCCACTTTAAGTAAGTACTGGCTTACAGAGCTCACAGACTGAACTGACATTCGAGTGCAGGGCTGAGGAAACCGTTTTATCGTTGGTGCTGTCTTCTCCGTAAAATAAGATAAGTTCAGATTCCGTTTCACATTGATGTTAATGACCACATGACATTATTTGATAAGAGAAGCGAGTTTCTCCCTCTGTCGACAACCCTTCAAAATTTACAGGTCAGTCACTTCGTGGCTGCAAACTTTCCATGCGCACAATAACTAACTACATAGTTAACTAACAAAGTACACAGTCAGTATCCTTCAAAATAATACTCACGGATTGCTTTTGATAGACATTTGGAGGCATTCGATGTTGTAGATGTTACAGTAGACGCTAGTATTATTATTATTGTTAATATTATTATTATTGAAGGCACGTTTTCCAGAGTTAGAACAAGAATAGTTTATTTGTTGGATTTTTCCACTCACTGCTGCCTGTAATTATTTCTGTTGTGGAGCTCCGTATTAAGAAGTCACAACCTTGATCACTTCACCTTTTGGTCGAGCTGGCCTCCGCAGCTCGCAGACACATTTCCCCCTATTTATGTCACAATCCTTTTTTGTTACGGCTGTGCGATTGCGAAGATGAATTGTACGTGTTTGTGCGCGATGGACGGACTGGATACCGGCGGCCGCTGTACACAATGGCTGGGAAGGGGATGCGAGATCCTACTTTGCGAACTTTGAAGAGGAATGTACTTCATACACTGTGCGGATGTGCATTGCGTAGAGTCGATTCACAGCAGGTGCTCTATTCACGCGTGAGCAGGACCGTCTTCTGTTCGACGAACCGTTGGGCTCCTGGAATACAGCTCCGGTTAGCGAGGATAATGTAAGACCTTCTCAATTTTCACTTGGGAAGCGTCTGTCGACACAGTCGCTCTCTTTGGAATGCTGGGCATTATTTACCAATCGGGCAGTTTATCAATCCTCCCTCCCAAGTTGTATCCCAGACTTTGGATCCCAGTCTATTGTCGAACGAATTCCCTGAATTCATGTCATGTTCCTGCCATGTTTGTGGTGTTAAACCAGTAACAGTTGTGATTTGACAGTGTAGCTATGGGGTGGGGTCACTACCGGACTAGGTCTTTTATTTACTCCTGGTTCAGATCTCTCGAATTCCCGTCTTATTTAGGTGAGTGCCTGTATACGTAGAGTTGTATAGTTAACCCAGGGACGTGTGTCTTCTGCACTTTTTAATCTGCATTGGATGATTGTATGTTGCTCACTCTCTCTCCTGAAATAAAACGTGTTTTTAAAAAAACAAAAACAAGTGACAAGGAAATTGCAAGTTCTTGTGTGTGTGTTTTTAATGCTGCACCATCTACAAAGGTACCCACGTGATACCAGGCCACAGAATTTCACTGAGGAGTTGAGGGGGGGTCGTAAGACACTGTTGACACAGTCAAAGAGGTGGGTCTTGAGGTGGGACTTGATGAGGGGGGCGAGCTGGAGGGACTGGGATGGAATTCCCAAGATTGGGGGCAGGGTGGCTGAAGGGCTTGCCCGCCGATGGTGGTGGACGTGGGGCAGACCGGAGCTGGAACTCGCACAAAACCGGTTTGAATTCGAATTGTGAGATGGCATTTTAAGAATTTGTTGAGTTCCGGGCATGCTGGATAATAATAATAATAAATAATAATAATAATAATCCTTGCTATATTTGATATGGATGGGGAGTCCTGTAGTTCAGTGGACAGAGCATTCGCCTTACTAGCGAGAGCATGCCCAAATCAGCTCCACAAATATACAGTCGATTGACTTTACGGCATATTCTGTGAAGCGCTTTGAGACGTCTTAGAAGAAGACGTGAAAAGCGCGATATCAAATGCAAGGATTATTAGTATTATTATTGGAGTGCCTGCTTCCTCCCACCCGGTGACAATGATGAGGCTAATTATATTATCATTACACTATTAAATATCCTCACCGGTGTGAGTTTTTTTTTCTTGTGTCCCGCACACAGTAAAGGGCGCTATATCAAACGCAAGGATTGTTATATTATTATTGTATTAATTATGATTGTTTTATATTTTATTGTATTATTAGTGTATTATGATTGTATTCTATTGTATTATCGTTAATATAGTATCTTTACATTGTATAATTGTATTCTATTATTATTGTACAATTCTAGTATTGTCTTATTGTTATTATATTGTATTATTTTTGTATATTATTAGTATATTATTACTGTAGTATTATTTTGTATAGTATTAGTATATTATCACTGTAGTATTATTTTGTATTATTAGTATATTATTGGACTGTTGTTATATCACTTTTGTATTATTATTAGTGTATTATTTTGGTGTTGTTTTTGGTGTATTATATTGTTGTATTACATGATTAGTGTATTGCTGTATTATTATATGACCTGAGTGGGGGGGGGGGGGGGGGGGAAGACACACAGGCTGACTCAGGGTTGAGTGTCCATAGCGGGGCAATGGCGGCCTAGGCCAGAGCTGCTCTCCCTCCCTCCCCAACCTCCTCCCTCACCCCGGGCCTCTCCCCCCCCCCACCCCCAGTCCCCAGCCTCTCCCAGCCCCAGGCCCAGGCTCCAGTCGGGGCCTGTGTATATGAGGCGAGCCCTCTCCGGGTCCCTGCTGCTCTCCCTCAGACTAGGCCCCAGGCTTTCAGCGGCTCTTTCCTGCCGGGAGTCCGGGCTCCCTGAGGGGTCAGAGACAGGGTCAGGGAAGGACAGGCTGGGGGGCATTAGCAAACACACCATGCCTAAGAAGTCAAAAGAAGCCAAACTGGTATGTATTGGGGTTTTTATTTTGTTTTGGGGGGGGGGGGGGGGGTTGTGAAGAAAAATATTCCAGATAATAAAAATAATTATCGATAATAGTAATTCTTATCGTTAAGAATTGGAGTCGCTGTAGCTTCGAGCATTCTCACCTCGCAAGCGAGAGAGAGAGAGAGAGACCTGGGTTCGATTCCAGTCAGGTCAGGTCAGGGCGAAACCTTGGACAAGACTCCTTACTACACACACACACACACACACACATATATATATATATAGACACACACGCACACACACTCCTGATAATAATCCCTCAAAAAATAATAATAAATCGGTCATTTCAATCCACGGCTGTTTGTGGGGGGGGGTGGTGGGGGGGACGACGACGCTGCCGTGCGCAATCGGCTGCCGCGTTTCGCCCACAAATATATATACAGTCAATTCACTTTACAGTCTGTCCTGTGACGCGCTTTGAGACGTGGATAAGACGTGAAAAGCCGCGATATCAAACGCCAGGATTGTTATTATTGCAGTATTTTGTTTTGATTTATTTACACTCCATATTGTGCAGTGGACTGGATTTAACCTGTGTGCAGAGAGAGAGAGAGACTTGTACAGTGCGAGCCACATCAAGCCTATGAAATAATATTATCATTATTAATAATAATGACGATCCTGGCATTTGATATGGAGCCTCGTCGCATCGTTTAGACGTCTCAAAGCGCTTCACAGGATACACTATCACGTGAATTGACTTGATTACTTTAGTGGGCGAATCGCGGCAGGAAGTAAAGGAGCGAAGCTCGTCAACACTGTGATGAGTTGCACTTTTAACTGCTTTGTCAGATAAATAAAGTTTTTTTTCATCCCACTCACTCACGCCCCCCCCAACCCCCCCAGAAAATCAAGGACTCCACGAAACCAGCGTCGTCACCAGCGTCTTTGGGCCCGGTGACCCGCGGTAAAGACGGTGCCATTTCCGTTGCCATTCACGCCAAGCCTGGAGCCAAACAGAACGCAGTGACGGGTGAGGCGGTTTACGTCGGCCAAATGTCACACGATCATGATAAATACTGCAACAATAATCCTTGCATTTGATCTGCCGCTTTTCGCGCCTTGCGAGGGTGAGACACCGGGTGTCCAGTGCAGGTCGGGGCGAAACCCGGGGCGAGTTTCTTCACTCCACACGCCCCAATGATAATCTCTCCAAAACAAACGATAATAAAATTGGTCACGTCAATCCGCGGCTGTTTGTGGGGGACGCTGCTGCGCGCAATTGGCTGCTGCGTTTTGCCCCCAAAATGATTTCGAGGATTATTATTAGATTATTATAATTTC
This sequence comes from Hydrolagus colliei, assembly GCA_035084275.1. NCBI lineage: Eukaryota > Metazoa > Chordata > Chondrichthyes > Chimaeriformes > Chimaeridae > Hydrolagus > Hydrolagus colliei. The sequence goes on along the minus strand of JAYJKW010000091.1, from coordinate 9,741 downwards.
TCTCCTGCATTCTGCGTGCCGAGGTTGGGGGGGTGGGGGGGGGGCGAACATTTGGTTTACGATCTCTTCATGAAATCACCAGTGACGTGATCGACCCAACCACTGACACGACAACAACAAAATTACACTTGTACAGCGCCTTTCACGTAATGTCAGGAGGACGTCTGAGCCATCGCTCTCCGTTAAGCTGCTGGTTGGGAGTTTGCGGATCCCTTATAACAACCAGATTATAAAGGGGCCATTGCTGTACTTTAATATTTCACAGACGTGACGCATGAAGCGGTGGGTGTAGCCATCGCAGCCCCTCCATCTGACGGGGAAGCGAATGCCGAGCTGGTTCGCTTCCTAGCCAAAGTCTTGGAAGTAAAGAAAAGCCAAGTTACTCTGGAAAAGGTACACCGTCTCTGTCCTGTGATATAATGTCTGGCCATTCTCTCACCTGTTTGTGTCCCTTTTCATGCACGGTAAACTGATTGTCCAGCGCCTTGGGGTGAAAAGGCGTGTTTGATTGTTTTTCTGTCCTCTCAGACCCTAAATTGGGAGACTAAATTGGGTGTGGAAGTTAACCATTTGTTAAACGTTCATTTTAAACCGCACGTAATCAGATCAACTAAACTGTCGTCTCCTACCTACCCTCCATTTACAACACAACTTTCTCCCATTTTTTTTCCCCCCTCGCGCAATACTGTCCTCCCCCCCACCCCTACGATGGTTGAAGGGCTGCCGGTCTCGTGAGAAGATAGTGAAGGTTTCAGGCTCATTGACCCCAGAGGAGGTGCATGAAAGATTCAACTCTGCAGCAGCCACAAACTAGGGGGCAAGGAGGACTACAAGAAGCCCAGATGAAGCCACTGGTATTACGGAGTGAGCCAGCCGCGGATTTGCACCGAAGTGGAGATGTATAGGAGTTACTTGCGACCAATGTTGACTCGTCACAGCGATAAAAACGGGAGCGCTGTCGTACGTGGCGATGAGTAAATGAAAATACCCGGGTACATCTGATGGGTCGGCAGTTATTGTTTTTGTTTAAAGGGAGAGCGTAAAGTGAATCGACGATATTTTGCGGGTGAAACGTGGCGAAATTGCCGGCGCAAGGAATGACTGACTGGTCAATAATAATAATAATAGTAATCATCGCATTTGATATAGTGCCTTTCCACATCTTCTAGAGGTCTCAAAGCGCTCCACAGAGTATACTGTCAAGTGAACTGACTGTAGATCTGTGGGCGAGACGCGGCAGGCAGGCAATTGCGCACGGCAGCGTCTTCCCCCACAAACAGTCGTGGATTGAAGTGACCGATTTTATTGTAGGGTTTTTCTTGGGGATGGATTATTATTAGGACTGTGTGTGTGTGTGTGTGAGCGTGTGTGTGCGTGTGTGTGTGTGTGGAGTAAGGAAACTCGCCCAAGGTTTCGCCCTGAGCTGCCTGGATTCGAAACACAGGTCGAACGCTTGTAATGCGAGTGTTGAGGGCTGGTTACGATCACCTGGATTAGTTCTTGACGGCAGCACAAGTGGGCAGCAGAGTCACACAGAAGATCCAGAAGTGAGTCACGGTGAGGGATGTATTTAATGATCACTTTGCTCTGCATAAAAGCCAACGCGGAGACTTGAAAATGTTTCCGAGCAGCTGCGGGAACGGGCACCCTCGTGTGTGAGTGACGTAAAGGCAACCATTGGAACAGTTAATCTCAGTGGGCTGTCCATCCGTCTGTCTGTCCGTCTGACTATCTGACTGACTGTATGTCTGTCTGACTGTCTGTCTGTCCGTTGCATCCGACACAAAAGAATTGTGCCACCGTGACATTGCAAAAGAGAGGTTAGAAAATAAAACAGACCCGCCCGCTCGCCTCATGGGACACTCTTGTATTAGACAGAGAAACGAAGGTGGGTCTTTTTATCTGACAGGGAATTTGGCAAAAATAAGATCGATTTTTGCCAACTATGCGTAATCAGACACGACTGTATTACTGTTTAATCCCGATCGCAACCACTCCCCCCCACCCCCCCCCCCGCCCCCTTCATCATTCCCCGTCAAATGCAATGTGCTACACAGCAAATCAGGCGAAGTGTTTTCAGACGATCTGATACAGTAAACCTCACGGATGTCACATCAGGCGGGACCGCAGATTTAATATGACTTGTGCAAAGCCTGAGTTATGTCAAAATTTACGGTGAAATGTAAGGATCAATACAAACTCTTGAAGGGGCAGTGTGCTGTAAGATGTACAGTTTAGGAGATGATATGATTTATATAGATCAGATTTATATCAGCTTTACTCTCTACTCAGTAAAGACCTCTCTCAGACACCACTGTTGGAATTCCCCCTGCGGTTTGGAATCATGATACCAGCTACAATAATAATAGAAAAATAATAATAATAATCCTTGCATTTGATTTAGCGCTTTTCACGTCTTCTACACGTCTCAAAGCCCTTCACAGGATATACTGTAAAGAGAATTGACTGTATGTTTTTGTGGGCGAAACGCGGCAGCCAATTGCGCACAGCAGCGTCCCCCACAAACAGCCGTGGATTGAAATGACCCAACTTTTTTTATCTGAGGGATTATTAGGCAACGCTAAGCAAACACATCAACTACAGTATGTCAAAATAATGGCCTTCAGATACGTGTTCGCCAAATTCTCAGTAAAACTGCGGTGAGATTAAAGACCCTCCTTTCTATGAGGGAACGCCCGGGCTGTTCATGGCAAACATTAGGTGTTGCAAACAGCACCGTAACTTTCACACACTCCACTGGAATAAAATAGAGCCCAGCACGCCACGTTAATGATTAGTGTCTCCTGACGCCTGTCAACACAGGAGACGCACATTCCTTTACGATGAGGCGTACCTCATCGTAAAGGAATGTAAAGGTTGCACCTGAGCAACAAAAACAATGATGGTTTGTATGGGAAACGGGGGGGGGGGGAAGAGAATAAATTTAATTTAGATGATTAATGTCCCTTAACGAACTCCCCGGAGACGCGTGTCTGCGGCTGATCGATTTCAGTCTGGCAGTCCCGAGGTGGGAGTTAAGTTACGGCTCGCAATTCAGACTCTTGCTATAAATTGGTTCTGAGAGATCTATTTGTTGTACACTTGTCAAATTGCAGATATTGATTCGAGCTGGGATTACAAGGTTGTGTCTGTATTGTAAATTCAGCCCTCTAGGCCCTCCTCTAGTGAGTTATGATGCAGTGTTTTATTGCAGAAAAAAGTTTTTAAAATATATATATATATATCTATATACAGTATGTATCTACACGAGCTGTGAATTTACAGTCTGCTGTGGGGTGGGAAGCCAATGGAAGTTGTGCAATGGCTACTTGCTTCCTCCTGGAGCTCAGTGGGTTAGAGCACTGGCCTTTCAAGCGCGAGACCTGTGTTCAAATCCAGGTAGGTCAGGGTGAAACCTTGGGCAAGTTTCCTTACTCCACACACACACACACACACACACTCTAATAATAATCCGTCCAAAAAAACCCGCAATAATAAAAATTGGTCATTTCAATCCACGACTGTTTGTGGGGGACGCTGCTGAGCGCAATTGGCTGCCGTGTTTGATAGCGCTTTTCACGTCTCAGAAAGCGCTTCACAGAATGCACTGAAAAGCGAATTGCCTGTACATATGTGGGTGAAACACGGCAGTCGATTGCGCACAGCAGTGTCCCCGCAAAACAGTCGTGGATTGAAATGACCAATTTTATTCCGAGTTCGAATAGCTCCTATATTTCTGCTTTCCTCTGGAAGTCTACCGTGTGTGACCGGACGTTATTTCTGTGTTGACAAGTGTATTACAATTGCAAATGGCAGCGCAGATCATGAGAGGCAAGCCTGGACGGCTTGTTAAAGCACCTTTACATAGAGATTTCGTTTCATCTGCATAATTCATGCCTCCTGTGTGTGGGTGCACGTGGTTGAATAAATATTTATTATTCCCCAGCGCCTCGGTTGAATCATTTTTGAAGTGGGGCTCAAATTTCTTTCCTCCGCGCGATTCCTCCGAACAGCTTAATTCTCTGACAAACAGAAGAATATTTTAGAAATCTGGCTTAAGCACTGGAGTATATATGTTTACCTCCGACTCTGCAATAATAATAATAATAATACGATTATTTTAAAATCTCTCCCGTATTGGAAGGGAACCAAACCGTGTAAGTGAGCGAACGAGGCGAGCGATGTGTGCCTGTTAGCAGTGACATGTCAGGCAATGTTAATCTGTACCCAGAACAGTTCTGTTTCAAAATGTCCTAAATCAACCAAACAAAATGTACTTCAGCCTGAAAATTTGTCAAATCAGTTGTCAACGAGTTACTTGTCTATAATATTTCAAATTGGATTTCAAATTGGTGGACAGGGTGGGTGGGTGGCGGGGGGGGTTAGAATAAATAGGTCACACATATAACAAAATGAATTATAATTTTGTTGTTTTCTATTGTATCAAAGGATCGTAAGAGGCCTTTCTGTGTATGAACTATCGGAGGGTGCCTTGGCTACGGTAGCCCACAAAATAATATAATAATAATAATCCTTGCATTGATATAGCGCTTTTCACATCGTATCAATGTCCCACTAACTAACAGACGAGGATTGAAATGAGCAATTTTTATCATTGTGTTTTTTTTGGGACAGATTATTATTAGGTGTGTGTGTGTGTGGAGTAAGGAAACTTGCCCAAGGTTTCACCCTGATCTGCCTGGATTCGAACACAGGTCTCACGCTTGTAAGGCGAGCGCTCTAACCACTGAGCTACAGGAGCTACAAAATGGTCTCTAGGAGAGGGAACAAACTTCTTATTATAATAATTAAGGAGAGAAGAAGGAATACTCAAGAGACAGGCTTCCCTTTTGCAGCTCACTCCAAAAGTATCAGAGGCTTGGGAGTGAATACCAACACTCATTGTATGGGATATGGTGCGTGAAAAGCGCTATATCAAATGCGAGGATTATTATTGTGTTTATCACGGAACGGAAAGGTAAAAATAATCACAATAAGTGAATATAGAGTCGTTTTTGGGGAGGAATAACTCTGTTGTATAAGTAATGTAACGTTGATTTTAATAACATTGCTATGGTTTCTAAAAATCAATCAAATTAAAAAATTAGTGATTCTAAAAATACTCAGTGATACCAATATGCTGTTTTTATATTTTGGAAAGTCCTTCTATATACAGTCACAACTGCACACCAGAGGTGTAGTGGAAGAAAATTGTTTTTCGAAGTGAAATTCTGTTTAAATTGCAACGTAAACAGGCTAATCATCGAAGAGGGACCACGGGTAATTGGCAATTAAATGGGAAAGTGATATAGGACATTGGAAAATACGAATAAATGACCTATCATTTCCAATCGATTTCCCTCTCCATTGAGATGCTGCATAATTTTAATATATATATATATATACTAGTTGTACCCGTTGGTATATAAACATGATAAATCAACTTCAGTAGATAATGAAACAGTGGTAGTACTTTGTGGAGCTCCTGTTGCTCAGGGGTTAGAAATGTTGCTCAGGCCTTACAAATGTGAGACCTGTGTTTCAAATCCAGGCAGGTCAGGACGAAACCTTGGGCAAGTTTCCTTACTCCATACTCACTCCTAATAATAATCCGTCCGAAAACCCCCCCCTGTAATAAATGGGTGATTTCAATCCACGACTGTTGGTGGGGACACTTGCTGTGCGCAATCGGCTGCCGCGTTTCACTCTCCCACAAATATACAAGTCAGTTCACTTTACAGTCTATTGCTGTGAAAGCGCTTCGTGAGACGTCTAGAGGACGTGAAAAACCTCTGTATCCAAAATGCAAGGATTATTATATTTCTACTAATGGGAAGCTGCCGCATTTGCAACCTGTGCCAGGAAACTCCACCACATGAAGGGAACTTTTGCGCCCGGGACAAGTGCTGAAGAACTCCCAACGTTGAGTATTGTATGGGTGACTCACAGCTGCGGTGGTGTTTTTATTAGACATGAACTATCTATGGTGATGCAGCCTCCCATTAACCTTCCTTCTCACTTTCCAGTTGGTTCATTGTCCATTTGATCTTGGTTTTTTTTTTTAGCCTTGTGTTTCTGGCACTAGCCCTTGACAAGTGTTAGGAAAGCGCGGGGGGGCAACGTAGATCTCCATAATGACCTTCCGATGTGTAATGTTCTACGGACACCACTAGCCTAACCTTCGAACTAGAGTTTGGAGAGGATAATTTCTTTATAAGTTTGGAAATGTGAAATTAATCTTCTAAATCGGTTGTTAATGTTCTACCATTTGATCTACCACTCTCCCTGCCGCTACTTTGATGCTCTGTTGTTAAGATAATAAGGCTCTAAATAGCTTAATGCTCCATCAACAGAGCCATCAACAATTGGCTGCCACATTTCAGTGTCAGTATCTGAGAGTAAGTGGCCAATCTTCCTGGATCCTCTGTTCGGTGATTAGTAACCCTAGCTGTTACCTTACTAAACTATTAGCTCCCTACCATTTATAGCTCAGGATAGAGCGAATACAGGGCAGTTTGTATAGATTCTTAATGGGCCGTCCACCTTCCATTCCAATACTGCCTGTGCATAAAATACAACTTCATTCTCTTTCGAATCATGTACAGTACTCCTCTCTGTGAATCCGGTCAGTCGATTCCGGCACATTTTTTGAAATAAACTATTATCATTTCTATCACATTGAGAAGCGTCTCAAATAATTACGAGCACAACGGCTTTCCATTGTTGGGAAACCCAATTATGGCAAATTGTTTCTGGTTGTGCTTACGATCGAGCAGCTGAATGAACTATTAACACCGGTCTGTCCTTCACCAATTATCTTTTCGTCGAGTTTGTTGAGCAATAAAAATCCCAAGTGTAACTTTTCCTGGCAAAATGCAAGTCAGCTGTGCCAACTGCTGCGCGGAGGCAAACTGTTCTATTTGCCTTTGTCCTCACATTTTAAATCCCACCATTAAAAAGCCCAGCAAGATTGTGGAGAGCCTGTGGCTCAGCGGTTAGAGCACTCGCCTTACAAGCCCGTGTTTCGACTCCAGGCGGACCAGGGCAAAACCTTGGGCAAGTTTCCTTACTCCACACACACGACTAATAGTAATCCGTCCAAACCACAATAATAAAATTGCTCATTTTCAACCCACGGCTGTTTGTGTGGGGGGACGCTGCTGTGCGCTATTGGCTGCCAGGTTTCGCCCACAAATATATACAGTCAATTCACTTTACAGTATATTCTGTGAAGCGCTTTGAGACGTCGATAAGATGTGAAAAAGCACCATATCCAATGCAAGGATTATTATGATTATGATTATTTCCAGCTCCAGCCATAAAGTCATGACGGTGACTTCACAGACGATTGTTGGGTCTCTAAAGGAGTCGCTCATTCACTGTTATAGAGGCATCGTTAGAGATGGCAAACACTGTCCTGTACGGGACGATGAACATTAACTGGGTCGAAGGAACTTTCGGGATTGTACAGAGCGAGGTCACGGACACAATAGCGCTCTCCACTTTTGTCAAGTGAAACAATAATGTACGACGTGTTTTTTTTTTCCCCCGGCAACTCAAAATAGCGGGTGAAACCTTGTTTACGTCTCCAATCATGTCGAGTACCGCTGACCTCCCAAAGCCCTCCACAGAGGCTCGAGATGGCATTTACTTGCTGCGGGTTATTCCATTCAATGACCCCGTTGATTGTACTTAATTGTACAGTAATTAGCGAGGGAAGGCTTCCCGCTGGTTTGAGCGCGTGTGGCATTCAGCAGGGAGCTCAGGAGTAGGAAAGGTCATTTGCTGATGGTTAAGTGTTTAAATGGAATTTATTAGGTGGGAGTGTGCGGTTGAGGACACTGTTTTGATTTATTCAAGCACTTTTTCTCTTAAAAAAAAACACCCCCACACACACACACACACAAATAAAGATCCCTTTAGGAACGGGCTTGATTCCAAATAATCCATCAAGAGCTTGTAATGCGCTTTATATTTTCACTTTTATCAGTTAAAAAAAATACACTCTGTAGCACCGAGAGGTGAAGTGACTCTTTTTTTTTAATTAGACCTCTTTAGTATTGAGTTATTGTCCAAATTCTGGGTATGGAAGAGTCTTAAATCTACCAAAGGTTTCTTGTTTGTCTTGTGGTAGATCTCGTCCGATTCAAGGCATTTTGTGTTTACCAACTAAGGCAGAGCCTGGAATTTGCTGCAATTTTCTCTGTTTAAAATAACCCAAAACCTCTGACCTTCACAAAGGCCTGTGAATTTCTTTGATCTGATGCCGCTGTGCTCGGCTCCCGATTGTGACTCTCCACACAGCGCACGCACTGCCGAGCCAGGGTAGGTTCCTCACAGAGGCAAGAGGCTGGGAATAAATTATCAGCAGCCCGGTTTTCAAGCGATTTTGTGAGTGTTTTTTTTAAAAAAACTGCAAACACGTTTATCGACCAGGTCCCCTCCCCCACCCACCCACCCACCCACCTCCTATTACAATGAGCGACATGACAAAGCTCACAAAGCAGGTGGCTTGAATATTCATAAGACAACCCATGGCATTTTAAGAAGCGCGGGTTGAGAGGGTTTGGAGTGCGAGCTTACACCCAACGAGAGTGATTGCATGTGAGTTTGCTCCCATTATGTACAGTGAAACCAGATCACAGTGTGTGTATGTGTGTGTGGGGGGGGGGGGGGGGGTAAAAGAGGTAGGAGATATCAAGGTCACAAGCATTAAACAGGAGGGAGGGGGCATCAAATCAAAGCTGATGAGAAATTTAATAAGACATGCTTGTTGCAGTACCCCTCCCACCATGACCCTCACCCCCCCCAACACACACAGCAGATGTTAACACTGAGGTAAAAGACCCTATGTTACATTCACAAGGATTCTTTCTTCATCCCTCGCCCATCCCCACCCCACCCTATCCCAGCTTCTCAGTGACAGATTCAAGCTCTGTTAATAAGTCCAGCTGCTCTGAGGCAGCAAAGACACCCAAGTCCCATCATTCGGTTGGTTTACAATGCAGATTATTGTTTAATGGGTGGGGGGAGAAAGAGAACTAGTCCAGAGACAGTACATTATGTTCACAGCCCATCCCACCCCACCTCTCCAGATGACATGCCAGGAAATGTGAAAACTGCAACCTCCGGTTACAGCCCGTGTTACAGCACACTGGGGGCGTCAGCGGGCAGTGCCCCGAGATGACAAGGAATTAATATATTATGGGGACGGACTGAATCAATAGCGATGGTGGTTCCACTGCCAGTGTGAGTTGTAACCCTGATTGTAGGAATCGTAGTGTCCTTGATGTCGAGGCCCCGAGCGGTTGTAGCCGCTGTCTCTCCCGTGCCACTGCTGCTCATAGCGGTTGTTTGACCTGTTGCGGTCGTCCTCCCTCCCTCTATAGGGTCTGTAGTCGTGCGACCTGAAAGAAGAGAGGCGGTCACTACAATACAACAGCAAAAAAAAATAACAATAGTAAATATGTCACTCAATCCACGACTACAAATTTCCAGTATAATAATAATAATCCTTGCATTTGATGTAGCGCTTTTCACATATTATCGAAGTCTCAAAGCGCTTCACAGAATGTACTGTAAAGTGAATTGACTGTATATATATTTGTGAGCAAAACGCGGCAGCCGATTGCGCACGGCAGCGTGCCCCACACAAACAGCCGTGGGTTGAAATGACCGATTTTATTATTGTGTGTTTTTTGGGGGGACGGATTATTATTAGGCGCGTGTGTGGAGTAAGGA
>JAYJKW010000285.1:0-18712 GCA_035084275.1 Hydrolagus colliei | reverse complement strand
GAAGCAATTTAAGTTTAAAAAAGCACCTTACAATTCAATTGTGCAACAATTTCAATTATCTACTGGGGAAGTCCTCTTCACTACAGTGGATAATCTGGATTCTACTCTATTTGGAGAGCAGCAAGTGTAGTGACCATTTTCCTTAATGACACTTGCACTATGCAGTAGGGTCCGTCGATATGGAAATTTTCCGATTAAATATATCGATGGGCGCATATCGAGATATACCGAAATATCGATATTTTCAGTTTTTTCGTACTGCGCATGCGCGAGCGCATTCGGAGTGTGCGCGCATTCGGAGTGCATGTGCGTTCCGGATGCGCACGCATTTGGAGCCTATCTTCTCAGGAGGTAAATATCTTTCTCTCTCTGTGTCTCTCACTCTGCCCATCTCTGTGTTTTTCTATCTGTGTGTCTCTGTGTCTCTCTCCTCTCTCACATCCCCCCCATCTCTATCTATCTGTATATTATCACATCCACCCCGTCTCTCCCCCCACCCCGCCGTCACTCTCTCGCACCCCCCACCCCCGTCGTCTCTCTCCCCCACCACCCCCCCAGCCGTCTCTTTCTCCCTACCCCCACCCCGCCGTCTCTCTCTCCCTCCCCCCCGCAGCCGTCTCTCTCAACCCCCCAGCCGTCTTTCTCCCCCCAGCTGTCTCTCTCCCCCTCCCTCCAGCCATCTCTCTCCCCCTCTCCTCCCCCCACAGCCGTCTCTCTCCCCACCCCCCCAGCCGTCTCTCCCCCCCCAGCCGTCTCTCTCCCCCTCCCCCAGCCGTCTCTCCCCCTCCCCCAGCCGTCTCTCTCCCCCTCCCCCCAGCCGTCTCTCTCCCCCTCCCCCTTCCCCCCCCCCCAGCCGTCTCTCTCCCCCACCCCCGGTCTCTCTCCCCACCACCCCCACCCTCCCCCAGCCACTCTCTCCCCCCTCTCCCGCCAGCTGTCTCTCTCCACCCTCCCCAGCCATCTCTCTCCGCCTCTCCTCCCCCCCCAGCCATCTCTCCCCCCCCCAGCCGTCTCTCTCCCCCTCCCCCCAGCCGTCTCTCTCCCCCTCCCCCCAGCCGTCTCTCTCCCCCTCCCCCCAGCCGTCTCTCTCCCCCTCTCCTCCCCCTCCAGCCGTCTCTCCCCCTCTTCCCCCCCCAGCCGTCTCTCTCCCCCTCTCCCCCACCGTATCTCTCCCCCTCCCCCCAACCGTCTCTCTCCCCCTCTCCCCCCAGCCGTCTCTCTCCCCCTCCCCCCAGCCGTCTCTCTCCCCCTCCCCCCAGCCGTCTCTCTCCCCCTCACCCCCCCCAGCAGTCTCTCTCCCCCTCACCCCCCCGCCCCCAGCCATCTCTCTCAACCCCCAGCCCTTGCATACCTGTATATTGTATTGGAGGACTGTGAATACAATATGGCGGCTTTGCACCTCGGTCTGTGCATTGTGTATAGAGATGAGCATTCTGGGTCTTGTAGTTCAGTGTGCTCGCATCCCGATTTTTTATCTCGATATATCGTTTTTTTGATATATCGATATTTTTTAAATGTCTAAAGCGGCATATCGATATGAAAATTATATCAGGTTTTAGCGATATATCGATATATTGCCGGACCCTACTATGCAGGTCATTTGCAAATAACTGGAAATCGTAACAAGGGTATAATTACCCTTGGGATTCTAACACCAAAGGCCACGAAAATGAGTCATTCGTATAATAATCCCTACATCTAATATCGCACCTTTTCCATTGAGAATATGTCTCCAAGCGCGACACAGGATTTACCATGCAGTGCTATGACTTTGTATTTTGTAGACGAATGCGACAACCAATTTGCACACAGCAAATTCGCACAACAGCCATGAAGTAAATGACAGATTTTATCTGCATGATTGTTGGCCATGTCACCTAGAGAAACTTACTTCTTTTTTCAAATAGTGCCATGGGATCTTTAACATTCATTTGAATGGAACAGGTAGATAGGAATGCAATTTAATGTTTAATCTGAAGGTTGTAACAATGTGATACACCCTAGCACTTTATTGGAGTGTCAGTCTAGGTTAGTTCCAAATCTGGTATGGGGCTTGAATCCACAACTTCATGCTACGAACTGAGCCAAGTTAACACCTAAAGATTAAACTTCTTTGTTGTTTTTCATCTACACTCTAGATTCAAACCAAAAATAATGCTAGCAAATTATATCAACTGTGAGAAGCTAACACAGGGATATAACAGATGCTAAATGGGTATTAGTGAATCCAAAGTTGTAGTTTAGTTGAAGGGGAAATGTCAATACATAGTGCGAAAACAAATCTTTAGCCATTTATAACTATCATCTTCACTGTGGAGTTTTTTGGTAAGTTTTTTAAAATTTACTAATGATGGAAGTATTCATACACTGACTGCCAGTAGTGAGCCATGTAATATATTTTGACAATTACAATGAAGATGAATGATTATGATGTAATCATGGCATGTTTATCAAGTTATAACCTACAGCTCAATATTAGATGACCACATAGGAGTTTTCAGTTCTCATGCAGCATTCAAAGAGAACTAGGATCCCAATATGTTTTATTGAATATTATTTTTGATAGCATGTTTGTCAAAATTAGAAAACACATAAATATTTAGTGTTTCAATATTGTAGACTATAGGGAACGGCGATGTATCGGTTTTTCAATTAAACCCGATATGATTTTCAGATCGATATGCCGATATGGTGATTCTAAAAAAAACGTTATATCGAGAGATTTGATTTTAAAAATATACATCGTTATATTTTTAATATCGTTCCTGGCAATATATCAATATTGTTGGTATTATCAGTGTAATGCGATCTTTTCCAGCTTACCTTGTCACCGGCATTGCAACCACCTAGACCTAGAGCATGGAATGCGCGTACATTCGGTGCGCGCGCACAATTAACGGGCGCGCACATCCGATGCGCACGCACACTTTACTGTGTATACTCGACGTGAGTCGTGGCGTCTTAACAAAGTCGCATCGCTGAAAATTGTAGTTTGAAAATTTACCTTTCTCATCATGGGGAAAAGAAGCCCCGTATGGGACTACTTTGAAAACAATGCAGTCAGTAATGGTGTGTATAGATGTACAGTTTGCAAGGTCTTGGTTAAGACATCTGATTCGAGCACGAGCAACCTGCGACATCACATTCAGCAGCACCACCCCGCCCAGCACGCTGCCCTCAGAGCGAAATCATTGTCGACAACAGCAGGAAGTCGAACCAGCGCTTCGGAGAAAGCGACAGGTAGTGGGGCAAGTGCAGCTCCAACAATTCCTCCTTTATTTAAGAGGAGAACATTGTACCAGAGAGGGGACAAAAAGTGGCAAAGTATCACGAACGCTGTCACTTTTTGCATAGCAAAGGAGAGCTTGCCAATGGCGAAGGACATTAATTCAGACTTCAGACTACATAAAAATAAGTGGCATTTTGTGGCTGTAAGTGTTATTTTTGTGTGTGAGAGTTAGAAGCCAGATTATCACTGCTTCTATGTGTGTGTCTGACTAGACACACACATAGAAGCAGTGATAATTTCTAACTCTAACTTCTAACTCTAACAGTCAGACAGTCTGTCTCTCTCTTTTCTATTGTAATAGATCTCATTTACACGTGGACATTACATGCTAGTTTCAAGCAAGAAATGGAGGAGAATAAATCTCTAGATTTTGTTTTTGGTGTGTGTGTGTTCTATTTTGTGTTTAGAGATGGAGGGAGAGAAGGAGAGGGGGAAAGTTGGGAGAGAAGGAGAGAGGAAGAGAGGAGAGGGAGGGAGAGAATGAGAGGGGGAAAGGAGGGAGAGAAGGAGCGAGGGGATAGGAGGGAGAGAAGGAGAGAGGGGAGGGAGGGAGGGAGAGAAGGAGAGGGGGAAAGTTGGGAGAGAAGGAGCAAGGGGAAAGGAGGGAGAGAAGGAGAGAGGAAGAGAGGAGAGGGAGGGAGGGAGAGAAGGAGAGGGGGAAAGGAGGGAGAGAAGGAGCGAGGGGAAAGGAGGGAGAGAAGGAGAGAGGGGAAAGGAGGGAGAGAAGGAGAGAGGGGAGGGAGGGAGAGGGGGAAAGTTGGGAGAGAAGGAGAGAGGAAGAGAGGAGAGGGAGGGAGAGAAGGAGCGAGGGGAGGGAGAGAAGGAGAGAGGGGAGGGAGGGAGGGAGGGAGAGAAGGAGAGGGGGAAAGGAGGGAGAGGAGACAGGGAGGAGGGAGAGGAGAGAGTGAGAGTGGAGGGGGAGGGAGAGAAGGAGAGGGGAAAGGAGGGAGAGAAGGAGAGAGGAGAGGAGGGAGAGAAGGAGAGGGGGAGGTAGGGAGCAAACAACATCGTATAATTCAACAGACCTTGACACCAACATTACAAACTTTCTGGACCTAGAGCACGCATTTCGAAATGTGCGTGCACCGCGACTGCGCGCGCATCGTCAGTGCGGACGCACCGTCAATGCGCGCGCACCGCGACTGAGCGCGCACCATCAATGCGCGCGCGCCATCAATGCACGCGCACTTCGAATGCACGCGCATGCGCAGTATAAAAACTCGATAGATCGGTTTAAGCAGGTATGAGCAAACCGATATATCCATATCCGGCAAAATCCCATATCGCCGTTCCCTACTAGACTAAAGAACTCTGGATGAGTAGTGGGTTTATCATAGCTGTTACTTTTTACTTATACAAGTGACAAAGTTTTTACAGACCTATATTAACATCCAGACCTAAAATCCATTGCTTATGGTTTCATGTTCTGCAATGGCATAATCCTTATCTTTATAAATTAAAAATCTGTTCACTATAATAGTTTCACATCTGCTCAATCAACCTAATTAGATCTACAGTTAGTTTATTTTTAGACCTCCAAAGAGGAACCATACCTTAAAATCAACAGCCAGTAAGCTTCCAATAGCCACATACAAGGTCAGTAACTGTATTATCAGTCATGAAACTATGAACTAGTAAATAGTTTAACCTAGTCAAAACTTAAATATATTTAATTAGAAGGCTTACTGCAGCCAGACAATTTGTCTTGAGAAAGACTAGGTAAAATGCACCATCCATAACTTGAAAACGTGTCTGGAATCAACTGATATGGTACCACTTCAAGACTTTCTAATCAAACGCAGCACTTAATAACAACAAACATATTTCATTGTTAATGAAGCACTATAAAGGAGGGTTCGATTCTTTCCATCAAAGCAAAGCATCAAGGCAAATCACACAGAGCAACAGAGGGGCATCATCGGAGGATCTTTTTCACATTAAGAATCCCATTAGAAGGAAAACACTAAAAGGTAATTGAATTTCCTTCAGTTATCTTCATCTCTGTCAGCTACTGCTACAATAACTTACTCTCCAGAGCACAGATAACTCAATTCTTTCCAGCAAGCATATGTTATGAATCTTCTAAGCAAACTTGTCTAAATCATTCTGGACCTCTATCAGGTTCTATGTGTATATGAACTCTGACAGAGTGCAAACATAAATAATTTTTTATCTATTTAATAATTCACCCTTTCACTTTTATGTTTTATATGAAGGTTCACCAGACATTCATATCATTGCTTAAGACAGCATTACTATAGATAATATTTGTGGATTAATGCAAGATTAAAACAATGCATTCCGATCGTTAACTAAAAAATGACATGCCAACAAAGGAACTACAGCTTTATTGGAATTGTAAAAAAACATTTTATGGTGTTAAATCAATTATTGACAAGTTTTGTTGAAGATTTTAGAAATGTTTGTAATCTGGGACTTTACAGCAGCAGTACCACATACCCAGAAAGACTCTGATGTAATTGAAAATAATAAGTGTGCTGCAAATTAAAAGTGCAAGTAATGACGATTTTTTGCTAAATGAAGTTGAAGTCTAGCTAAGGCAGGCTTGCTACAGACAAACATATGCCAACTTCCAGCATTTTTTTTTACCCTTTTATGCCTACAGTTGCATTGAAATGTTATTCATAACAATATGTTATGAACATAACAATATGTTATGAAGGTGAAAAAACATGGGTACAATCTGCACAGTATGATGTGATTGATATCCTAATGTGCAGAGTGGTGTCAACTCAATACTGCAGGCAATTTGCATATTTTATAACTGACAATTAGACTCAGTAAATCACTTAAAGGTTACAATATGCAATAATTTTATTTTGTGCTAACCAATTCTAGAAATCTATCTACAGGTGTATCCTAAAGAACTATCATCTCACCTATAAGGAGCTTATTTTGACATGCAATACAGCTACACAGGCCCGAGAACAATGTTTCAACACATAACATTACAGGAAATGATGTATGAGGAAAAGCAAGATATGTTAGATCTTGGAACGATATCACAGAGAGGATCAAGGTTGTGAAGGGAAGTTTTAGAGCACTCATTAGGATCTATTTATTTACCAGTTGGAGCAAGCTACCAGTAAGGCTGGTTAAACCTAAGTCATAAAGAAATTGGTTTATATTGTAATGGGAAATAGCAAGGCTGTGAGTCTGGTGGGATGGTATTCAGTGCCAAACAGTAAAAAAGCTAGACAATAAATAAGAGTGTTGGATAATGTTGCCAAGTCAATAAAATGCAGGTTCCCAGACACCATGCTCAAACTGTATAGTGCTCTAGCCAGGCCACAGCCAGAGTACTGCAGACAGTTCTCATCACCGCAAAGTAAGAAGACTGGTCAGGTGCTGGAGGAAGTCCAGAGGAGAACAATCTAGGATGATGCCAGTGTTAAGAGGAATGATCTATAACGATTTATTCGACAAGCTTGGACTCTTCAGTCTTGAGAAAAGACATGAAAGATGGAATTTCATAGCAGTGTATATATATTTTTTAAATGGGATTGAAAAAGTAAACCTAGAACAATACTTCAGCACACACCTTGATAGCAGAACAAGAGGACTCAGGTTTAAGAGCTGCAAAGGGCAAATTCAGGACAAACACCAAAATGGTTTTCTTTTACTCATAGAGGTAATTAACAACTGGACTCACTTAAAATTGCCTTATTGCTGTTATGGCAAAATAGCAATGAATATTTTGGAAGGATGAGATCAGGTAAACTGAAGGACATTCTTCATTCAAACCAATATTGTGATCTTGTGATCTGATAGGGTTGAGATGTGTGAAAGGTGCTATATAGATGCAAGCATTTTTGTTGTTACAGACAAGTCTTCAACTCAAACCTTCAGCTACTGGCACTTCCAATTTTTTTGTCTTTTGTGGTTTGAACAAGTAACTTCAAGCTTCAACTTAGCAAAAGTGAAGAAAATTTAAATACCATTTAATTGTCCAACACTTTTTTAGAATTTCTATCCTCTTCAAAATCCTATTGTGGTTAACATGATCATATAATAATTGATGTATTCTTAAAGATGATTAATATTAATTTATGAAAATTATCTGGTCACTTCCATCTTGGAAGCAGTAAAGGCTATAGACATAATGTGCAGTTTGAGGTGTACTAAGAAAATGTAACTCCTAAATTGCAATCTCTGCAGAAAATTAAGGTAGAATGCATTGTTTAACATTGTACCAACAGGACCAGCCTGAATAATGATATCTACTGCAACATGCATAGAAAATATATGAATTGATTTAGATGCACATCTATACAATTCAATAAATGCATACCTAATACACTTTAATCAAGGGCAGTATGTCATGTGTGAATTGTCTACCTAAATCTGCTTCAGGAAATGTCAAGCATCTTGTGCGAGTAATAATTACTGGGCAATGAACTGTACAGACCTGTATTTTCCCCTGGTGTAGCTCTATAAATGAGTTATTTGATATAATAATCGCAATAAGCAAGATGAGATTGCAAGTAACAGATAACAACACAATTTTCTGGAAAGGATAACCAGCTCCAGACATGGAGGTAATGGTATTAAACTAAAGCACAGCTAATGTTTTAACTTCAGATGTTTTCACTTACACGGCTAGGAGGAAGTAAATGCAATGTCAACATACAGTAAAACCTCAATAATCCAACATTCCGAACGCTGGCAACTCCCTAAAACCAGCAAGATTTCAAAATACATGCAATATTAATTTTTTGCCAATGTCAGCAAATCCCCCCAAATTCAGAACAATTGCTTGTAGTACCCAGCATCGCTGCTCTGTCGTGTGTGTGGAGCTCGAGCATTTTTTGTCTTCAGTGCTGTGTTTACAGCACACATGGTGTGTGGGGCAGGGCTTCCCCAGCCATTTCTAGATAAGTTTCTAAATACTGGCAAACTCCAAAATCCGGGAGGTAAGTGGGCCTAACCATGCTGGATTTTTAAGGTTTTACTGTATTAATAATTTTTCTTCAACATATTAATAATTTTTCTCCACTTCCATTCAGCTATTTTCTTACCAGATATCAAGAGGCCTTTTAAGTGTTGCAGTCTGACTCGTGTAGCACAACACAAGTATCTTTCTCTTAAAAGGATTCCATCAGATCTAATATGCCAGATTTCATTCATCAAAGGTTTCTAGACAGACATTTCATTCATGAGTGCTCCATTGTAACAATATGCACCATCGTGAGGTATTCAGCAGTAAAGTTCCAATACAACAACGTCATCCCTGAATAATGTTGACATACAAAGGGTAAGAATGGGATGTCCCTTATCATTTGAAACCCTTCACTATGATGGTGTTGACTATCCTGAGTTTTAATAAAAATGTAAATCTTCAAAACATATTCAGCTCCCCACACTGCTCCAAATGCATGCATTTGTGTTACAGTGAAATGCTTTGCCTGTAGTCGTTGGAGAAGCGACTTCATCATGTGAGAAATTTCTGTCAAATGGCAGCCATGGCCATCCCTGATAATCAATCTTCTGGTAAACAGTACACAATACTGTACAACACAATGTACAAGAGAAAGGAACGTGTACAATTATACATTATAATGTCACAAAAAGACTTCCATTTGATGTCACAAATATTTTTGCTTCCATCAACCTTATCACTTGTGTGAGGTCTGAATTTTGCTCTATTGTTTTGAAAGGAAAAGGAGAAAAGATTTGAGTTGCAGGGTCCTAACGTGATCCAGGCAACTTTTATCTCATCCAAACAACCCACACTTATCTTGGCTTGCTCTTTTTCAGACAATATACAAGGTAACACTGGACCACTGTGTTTCACATAGTATTTTAATCATGTCTATTATACTACCTTGATGAATTTTATATTTGTTCATATCCATTTAAGGAATTTAATTGATATAGCAAACTGCATTTGTAAAGAGTTAGTTACACAGCTATAATTGGATGACTGCATTTATTCTGATTTCCAGTCTCATTTAAGAGGTAAGATCTGTATCAGATGCTCTTGGGATATTTCCTTCAACAAAACTATTTTCAATGTAACTTCCTAAAATAAGAGCTTCATTCTTATTTGTTCTGTCCAATGCACTGATGTTATTGCAAAATCAGGTACCCCAAATATGCCACTTTACCTTACCAAACATAGGATTTGCATGCCTTTCCAAATTATAATCAAATGTCCTCACAATGCATCAATGACTTGAATAGGCCTATCATAAGAAGGTCAGGCAGGATATGTTCTGTGCCAGATTCATAATCACAGCAAAATCCTGTGTACTTTCCTTAATGGGTACCCATTCAACTGAATGCATATTTCAAGCTCCTGTACTAATGTGCATCACCTTACAATTGTTTGCCTTAAAACCCATCTGCCATTCCTTGCCCCATCTGTTTAACATTCATCTGAAGGGCATTTGACAAAAAGTGGTTACTTTAACTTTGTACAGATCTGTTATAGACATATTTGGCATATTACGTGTAATCTAGGCCATCTCTCTACCAAAGGTTATTGCTGCCTTGAAGGTGGTTCTGAGAAAAATAATGAGTCTAATTATGGACTTTTGATCCTTACATTATGAAGAGACTTACAAAAATAAACTTTTCATTAGAGCAATGCAGATCAAAAGCTCCTGCACAGCTTACAAAAATTGATTAAACAGACTTAAGCAGGTTATTATTTGAACTTGGAGCATAGAACCAGAAGATACAAGTACAGGTAGACCCCGCTTACCGAACGCCCAGTTACCGAAATTTCACTATAACGAGGGTTTGTATTTGTACCTCCTATGTGCTTAGCGAAGGCGGTGTTCGCTATAGCAAAAGTTTAAATCTTGCGCGCTTCTCGTCTCCCGGCCGCCCCCGCAACACACTGCTCAGATGGTAGAAGACTGAGGTCTCAGTCGACGAAGCTACATATACTTACTTCAGTATGCCACCAAAACGCCCATTAGCAACATCGCCAACCCCATAGAAGAAAAGGAAGTCCATCACGTTGGAAATGAAGATGGATCGAAGACCAGAACGAACGCCATTGCCCCCTCTCCGCTAGTATAATCCAAGACAAGGCCCGTACAGTATGGGAGGAACTTAAGCGGCAGGATGCTAGGCAACCACATGACGCTACTCGGAAAAAGCCAGCGGTTAGCAATGGGTGGCTTGATCGTTTTCGAAAGCGATAGAAGCTACATTCCATCAAAATGTGCAGGGAAGCTGCTAGTGCGGATGTTGCTGCTGTCGAACATTATCCAGATGAACTTAGAAAAATCATTAAGGAGGGAGGTTATACACTGCAACAAATTTTCAACTTCGATGAAACAGGGCTTAATTGGAAGAAGTTACCTGAGAAGATCTACATCTCCATCAATGAGAAATCAGCCCCTGCAAAGCTTACAACTGAAGAAATTCAGGATTTAATAAAGGGACAGCTAAGGCTGATGATTTATGTGAGGAGCTAAGATTCTTAGTTTGAACGTTTTGAAAACGTTATTTTTGAAAACAGACGAAGCAATTAATGTTTGCTAAGACAACGATCCTGAAATGGATCATAGCATTAAGGTTGCTCATGGCATCGAGCAAACTATTCATTGTTTCCAAGATTTGTATGAAGAAAAGAAAAACTGTCGACAGTCTTCTATTGACAGTTTAAGCCGTCATCATCCAAAGAACCAGTATCAAGTACATCCGCTGACTATACAGAACCTATTGCTTTCTCACCAGATTCTCCCGATTCTCCAGCCCCCTCCTCCTCCCCGTCCTCATTCAGCGACAATTATAACGAAGACCTCCTCCCTAGTCCTCATCTTACTACAGGAAGTACAGGAACTTATGTTTCGTTACTGTATTGTGTTAAAAATTTACTAAATAAAATACTATTCAGGTAAACAAAACAAACATTTTCATCTTGTATTCTTTCCCTTTAATCTTTTCATCCTGTAATTAAAGTATTGCAGACTTCAATTGCAGTTCTACCTACCTTATGCCTTTGCCGGTACACCGCAAATGTTAGCGCTGGGAACAAAACTGATTTTTTTCACATACGGAAACACAGTAGCGACCTCCTACCCGCTTAACAAAATTCTCGCTTTACGAAGAGTTTCGAAGTTCTAACCGCTTCGTTAAGCGGGGTCTACCTGTATTCATTAATAACACACAACAAATGTCAGAAGTGATGGACATTTAAAATAATAATCCTTGCATCGCATAGCACCTTATTTGGAAATATCTCAAAGCACTTCAAAGTTTTCTTTCAAGTGTAACATGTGCACAATAATGTTCCACAAACAATCATGAAATAAAACTTGCTTGTAATCTGGAGGATTGTTGGAAAGGATACTGGGAAAAACTCTTCTCTTTTCCAGTAGTGCCCTAGATATTTAATATCCAGCTGCAGACGGAACCTCAATTTAATGCCTCATCCAAAGTACAGTACCTCCAAAAGTGCATCAGCCTAGACTATGAGTTAAATTCCTGACATGGGGCTTCTGACTCGTAAGTAAGAGAGTACCAACAAAGTCAGGCTACCACCTGAGAAAGAGACCGAAGCATTGAATGTTATCGGGGTTACCACTGATAAAGAAATCTGATTTAGTATCTGGTTAAGAAAAAAATGTAATGAAGATATGCCCTAATGAAGACAATGTTCAGTAGAAAAACCATAAATCCTAACTAAGCTTCTGGGTTCAATGAAATGCCCCAGTGGGAAAACATGAGCAATGTAGAACTGGATAATCGATCATTTGGAGCCTGCTCTTAATTTCCTTTTAAAAGGGAAGGGCAAGGTGATACTTTCAAAACTGTAATGGATTGGAATAAGAAGTGACCCATGCAGTAAGCAGCTTGGTAAGGCAATCTGCTTTTCATTACATTTTGTGCATTCTTATAATCTTTGCATTTAATACAGTACCTATCAACAACTACAACTTGCATTTATGTAGCACCTGACAGTGGAGGAGCATGACACCAAGCTGGGCGAGGTGACAGTAGCCACGGTTAAAGAGGAAGGTGTTCAGGTGTGACCTGAAGATGGGAAAGGAAGCAGCAATGGCGGAGGGATAGAGAAAGAATGTTCCAGAGTTTCAGGGCTGAAAGCGCGGCCACTGAGGGTGGAACAAAGGGATGAAACGTCTAGAAGATGTGAAAAGTGCTATATCAAATGCAAGGATTATTAATATTATTATTATCATGAAGGATATGCTGGAGGCCGGAGTGAGTCGAGCAAGCAATAGTGGTATGCATGCCAGAGCATGAAGGGATTTGAAAACAATTGTGAGGATCTTGAAATTGATCTATTCGTCGATAGGGAGCCAGTTGAGCCTGGCTAGAACTGGTGTTATGGGAGAACGGAATTTAGCACTGGTGAGTATGTGGGCAGCAGAAGTTTGGATCAGATTAATTTTGTGGATGGGAGATCATTTGAATAATAGAGGTTGGATGTAGCAAACGCATGGCTGAGTGTTGTGTCTCGAGTAAGGTACAATTGGATGAGGGCAATGTGGTGGAGGAAGGCAGTACGAGTCAGGAACAGAATATGGTGAGGACTTTAAAGTATTTGAAGGTGAGGACGGCTTCTGTCTTGTCAACGTTCAATTGCAAGAAGTTTGCAGTCATCCAGGAACTGATGGCTGCTTGACAAGCTGACAGAACATTGGTGGACCTGGAATGGCAGTGGGAGAAGGAGAAGTAGATTTGTGTGTCATCAGTGTACAGGTGAGAGCTGATCCCATATCTGCGGATGACATCGCCGAGAAGGAGCATGTGGAAAAGATGTTGGGATGAGTCGCAAATTGCTTAAAATATTTAATATAATGTACTGTGTAGACAAATGCAGCAGAACTGTACAGTGGTGCTTAGGAAGAGGTGGGTGAAATTTTAATAGGCCGCAGAGATAGAGAGGAGCAAGATGGTGTGGACTGCTTTAAAGGTGAGGACAAGAATCTTGAACTCAAACCTCTGGAGGATGGGGAGCCACTGAAGCCAAGCATGGACGGTGTAATCAGCCCACAAAGCTTGTGGAGGGAAGAATTGAGAATCCAGCGAGCAGAAAGTTAGCATAGTCAAACCTGGACATAATGAAAGCATGGATAAGGGTCTTGGCCCGCGTCTGACACACTCCTCAGGCCACTGAAACCTTCATACGTGCATTCATCACCTTAAGGCTCGACTACGGAAACTCCCTGCTTGTCAGCCTCCCTAACTCTTCAATCTGCAAGCTGCAAATCATCCAAAACTCTGCAGCTCAAGTCCTCTCCCATACCAGGCTCTGTGACCTCATCATCCCCATCCTCACCCAGCACCACTGGCTCCTCATCCCTCAGAGGATAGAATTCAAAATTCTCGTCCTCACTTTCAAGGTCCTCCACAGGCTTGCCCTCTCCGACCTGCTAATCTCCTACCAACCTTCCACTCCTTCTGTTCAGCAGGCTCCGCCCTACGTCTCCTATCCGACCCACCCTACCATTGACGGCCAGCTTTCACCCTCTCTACCCCCACCCATTGGAACTCCGTCCCACAATCCCTTTACCTTCTTCCCTCCCTTGCTTCCATCAATGCACAACTCAAGACCCTACCTGTCTGCCCTCCCTCATCTTAACCCTATCCCACCCACGCTCGGGTTCCTGATTGTTTAGTAACTTGGGACATCTTTCCGACACTTTCCATTATTTTGTTGTTGGCAGCCTGAGTTGAGTGATCGTGGCAGAAGCGGGCAATGTTGGAGAGGTGAGGGAAGGCAGATGGGGTAATAATAATCCCGGAATTTGATATAGCGCCATATCACAGCTTTGAGACAGCTCAAAGCGGTTCACAGGATACACTATGAAGTGAATTGACTGAAGACTTGGCAAAATATAATGGAAATGGCAAAAGACAGTTGAGGGCTAAACAAGACAGACACCAAGACTCCATTCTGGCTTGAAGTGGAGAGTGCGTCCATGAACAGTGTAGTGTCAGCGCCTGAGGTGAGGAAGCACCTGAGGTGGTGAATCAAGCAGTCTTGTCAGCATTCAACTGTAGAAAATTGGTTCTCATCCAGGACTTGATGTATGACAATCTTTCTGGACAACAATGGTCCTGGAGTCGAGCGTGGAGGCAGAGAGAGAGATAAAAACACAAAATACTGCAAATGCTAGAAATCTGAAACAAAAGCAGAAGTCGTTGGGAACACTCAGCAGGTCAGGCAGCATATATGGAGAAAGGAAAAGTGAGTCAACATTTTGAGTCCACGGAGGGCCACGTCTGTTCTGACGAAGGGTTGTGGACCCGAAACATTGACTCACTTTCCTTTCTCCATAGATGCTGCCTGACCAGCTGAGTGTTCCCAGCAACTTCTGTTTTTGTTGCAGAGTAACAAAGTCGAGTATTGTCCGCATACATGTGGAAGTTATCTCTTTGTGTGATATCCCTGGGCAGGAACATATAAATATTAAAAAGGGGAGGACTGAGGACAGAGACCTGCAGAACACCACATGTGACAGTGCAAGGGCTTAGAGGGGAATTCATTGGCAGAAACAAAGCGGAGACAATGGGAAATGTAAGAACAGAACCAAGCATGGAGCTGAGGAGAGGCAGTGAGAAGAATAAAGTGGTCAACAATGTCAAAGGCAGCAGACAAATCAAGGAGACAAGCAAAGTGCGATCCAGAAATATAATTAGGATTCTCTTGTGTCTAGTGCAATAGTTTTCTGCACAGAAACGTAGTTTTATTATCCCCAAATAATGTCCTACACCATTTGTCTCATATTTTCAGTACAGATTAGTGCATCTGGTATCCTGGAGATCGAGAGATGAGAAATTACACAAATAGCTTAAGAATGAATAGTTATGTTTAATCAGCTTGGCTCAGTGGTAGCTCTCGCCTATGAGTCAAAAGGTTGTGGGTTCAAATCCCAAATCGGTATTGAATTCATGTTGTCTAAAACGTCACTTCAATGCAGTGTGTTGTATTGTCCGAGGTACAGTCCCTCGGATGAGATGTTAAACTGATGCCTGTCTCTTCAGGTGGACATTAAATATACCATGCCACTTTTCAAAGAGAAAGGAGTTGCTCCTGGAGTCTTGGCCAACAAATTAAAATTGGTCACATACTCCAGGGCCATTTGTGGTAAATTGCTGTGCACAAACTGGCTGCTGTGTTTTCCCATAAACTAAACAGTCAATCAATTTTTACAGGATATCCTGTAAAGC
Organism: Hydrolagus colliei; assembly: GCA_035084275.1. Taxonomy (NCBI): domain Eukaryota; kingdom Metazoa; phylum Chordata; class Chondrichthyes; order Chimaeriformes; family Chimaeridae; genus Hydrolagus; species Hydrolagus colliei. The sequence continues at coordinate 3,246 of JAYJKW010000285.1, read as the reverse complement.
ACATTGAGATACCTTGACGCACAATAAACGCAAAATCAATGCAAAGTTCATGATAATTATCATTGTAATTATTATTAATAATCATCAGCCTCTTTGGATACTCAGGGGGGGGAACAAAAACAGTATACATGGCTATGGGGAAAAGTGGGATTAAAAGATCTGCCATGGTCTAAACGGCGTCCTTTTGTTTCTGTTCAACACATCACTAACAATTGTCTGGAAGAATTGATTATTCACTTTGTGGCTGCATGTGAGGCCTGCTGTGGGCAAGCTGGCTAAGTGTTTGCCTAAATTACACAGTCTTTGCACTTGACAGCAATTATCTTTGAAGCGCTTTGAGGCATTTAGATAGAAAAGCGCTATTTTCAAATGCAAGAATTATAACTTGGAGAAATATCAACACATATCCAATTATCTCCAGCTTACCTCAAACTCGGCATGTCTGTGGATATCCTCTGCCCTTTGTCTGCTCAGGATAAACTCGGCTTCATTTGCTACCCTGACCAGATGGTCTTTCATGGTATGGCACAGCAGTCTAACCAAAAGAGAAACATCGATCTTAGACCAAAGCCTCCAGTCAAAAATATACCAGTAGAATGTATTGAATATTGACCATATAAAACATGCAAGTGAAACATTATGGATGCTTTCATATAAATGTGACCATCTGATTAAGGTAAGTCAACTTTTTTCACTGCAACACCATTCATGTTAAGATTTTGTTCTGCAGATGTGTTCAAGTACGTAACAATTTATACTTTATCAAATATTAACATTTCAAACATTAGTACAGTACATTGTTTTCATAACTTTTAAACATGAATATTATACATAGAACATCTGCAACAATGAGACAATGAATACATAATATGCATAATATAATATGCAGGCTTTGTGCAGGAAGCAACAACAGCAGTGACCCAACAACCTAGACTTAAACCCCATAATAGTCACGATTTACAATGCAAATTACAATACAAATTCACATTTTATAGCACCTTTCTCACCATTAAACACAACTTGATCATAAAGTTTATTTTTCTAAACATACTTGTGTTTATTAATTCAGCCATTTTTCTGACCTATGTTCCCGTTGAACTAAGATAATTATTTTAAAAAGATATTATCTGAGACAACGATGGGGGCAGAGGGTTAACAAAGTATGGATGAACTCAAAGAAATAAATATTTTCATGCATATAATATTGAACTGGTTTAAAACCAGCACGTCCCATCAACTGAAAGTGCAATGGTACCACAGAATTACTAACCTGTACAAAGTTCCACATGCTAAAGCAATCCTGCAATAGATTGCTCCTGGTCCCCTACATCTATGTTATGCAGACTGATAACTGCAGTAGGGATTTAGGCGACAGCCAAATCAATTGTGGTAAACTTTGCACACAGATTTTACAACTTAAACAACAACAACTTGCACTTATAAGGGGGAGAGGGGGCAAGGTGGAGGAATTGAGGGAGTGTTCCAGAGTTTTGGGGCGTAGCGGTTGAAAGCGTGACATCTGATGGAGGGGCAGAGAGTGCCAGGTACAAGCAGGAGCCCAGTGCCAGTCGAGCAGAAGCACCATCTGATGGATTGGGGAGTGATGAGGTCGGAGAGGTAGGGAGGTGCAAGGGAGCAAAGCAATTTCAACACAAGTATGAGGATCTTGAAGTCAATCTGTTTGATGATGGGAAGCCAGTGGAGCCTGACCAGAACAGGTGAGATGTAGGTATGGAGTTTGATCCGGGTCAGTATGTGGGCGGCAGATTTCTGAATGAGCTGGATCTTTTGAATAGTGGAGCTGTGTAGACCATGAGCAGTGTGCTGGGGTAATCCAGGCGGGAAGTAACAAACGTACATAAGAGGATTTCGGCAACATTTGGGCTAAGGTATGATCGGAGGCAAGCAATGTGGCGGAAGTGGAAGAAGGCAGTTCTGGTCAGACACTGGATGTGGGGGAGAGACAGCTGGGGGTCAAACCGGATGCCTAGATTGTGCCCTGGTTCAATGAGTCTGAGGAAATGCCCAGGGAGGTTGAGGAGTTCAGATCCACAGGAGTGAAGACAAGAGCCAAGGACTATGGGGTCTATCTTGTCCGCATTCAGCTGCAGGAAGTTTCCACTCATCCAGGCACTAATGTCTGCCAGACAAGAGAGAACATATAGATAAGGAAAAAAACAATGAAAGGATGGAGCCCTAGGGGACGGGAAGAGAATCAATATGCTGAGATAAAATTATGGTGGTTGGTTAAGTAGGTGTCTGGTTCAAACCATGCAAGTGTGTTCCCATTAAATTGGATGAGGTAGGAGAGGCGGTGGAGGAGGAGAGGAGGTGGAGGAAGATGGCTTGGTTGACTATGTCGAACGCAGCAGAGAGATCCAGGAGGATGAGGAGGCAGAGGGAGCCCTTGTCACAGATAAAGGACGTTACCTGCGGGGCATTTTACGCGTTTGTATCCCGAATATTTGGTTGTTTGGAAAACATTTCAATAGAAACAGAACTTCTTTCTCTTTAATAGGGAGATAGCAGCATTTTATATGAAGCTGAGATAGTAGACGCATTGGTGGATAATTGCAAACGCAAAACCTTCCAGATACTCAGACATGAGAGAATGTCTACACCACTACAAGAGCCATCGCCAAATATTCCCACTTTGTTTCTTTGAGGTGCATATTTAGGTGGGTCTTTGAACCCCAATAAAAATATGACCAGCACATATGTATGCTATATGAACTACATATAGTTCATGCTTGATATGTGGCATCACTTGTAGCAACAAAAAAAAATGATTTCACAGGATTTAGCTGTGGATGACTGAAGACGAGTCACTATTTTCCATTATGGCTTGCTTATGACAGCAAACATCTGATCACCAGCAAAACAGTAGCATGAATGCAGTACAAGTTCCTACAGCAACCTGTTCAATTTCCCTGAGGTCAAGTGTCAGCGCAGGAAAAATAGAACTTAGCAGTGAATGTAAAATAAATTTTATGAACATAATCAGTGCATGTTTCATGAAAAAATATTTGAAGTTGGAGCAAATATAATCCACCCAAGTGGGTGAAAACTAGTAATAACAAATCATTTAAAAAAAGGCAACTGAATTTAAAGCTGTGTGGCATTAGCAAAGTAATTGATTCATATAAATGCAGATTGCAGATAGAGCAATCCAACAAAATGCTTTTAGCATTGTCAACAATCAGTGCGTTAAAGATTAGTTAAATTCTTTAAGAGGTAAGATGGGTA
>JAYJKW010000279.1:0-18991 GCA_035084275.1 Hydrolagus colliei | reverse complement strand
TCCACAAAAAACGGAAGGATTTTTGAGCATCTCTTACTTTGAGCATTAGAATGGCATTATCACCTTGTACTACTAAATCTTCATTTTAGTCAATGCTCAGAACTGTCCACCAGTTTTTATAAGATATTCCAGTTCCCATCATATAGTATTATATCCTTTTTATTGCTGAATGTAGCTTCATCAATGTCTAAATCCTCCACCCTTGTTTTGCACTATTAACACCTCTTTTATGTCCTCTACCCCATTTTCTCTTTTGTCTACCTTGCCTCCCACTCTCTGTTAATCCTGAAAAAATTCTCCCTTCCAACACGCCCCAGTTCTAACGAAGGGTGTGGATCCGAAACGTTGACTCACTTTCCATTTTCCATAGATGCTGCCTGACCTGCCGAATGTTCCCAGGGACTTTCTGTTTTTGATTGAAAAATCTGTTTCAGATCTCCAGCATCCACAACTGGCTGCGAGACAGAAAGCAGAGAGTTGTAGTGAGCGGCTGTTTTTCAGACTGGAGGGAAGTGAGCAGTGGTGTGCCACAGGGATCGGTTTTGGGACCATTGCTGTTTGTAATCTACATCAATGATCTGGACTTGGGTGTACGGAGTACAGTTTCCAAGTTTGCAGATGACACTAAGTTAGGGAGAATAGTAAACAGTGAGGAGGATAGTAGCCATCTGCAAGAGGATATAGACAAATTGGTAAAGTGGGCAGACACATGGCAGATGAAGTTTAATGCAGAGAAGTGTGAGGTGATGCATTTTGGGAGAAGAAATGAAGGGAGGCAATATAGGCTAGATAGTATAATTTTAAATGGTGTGAAGGAACAGAGAGACCTGGGGATTTGTGTTAGTGACTCGTTGAAGGTGGCAGGACAGGTAGACAAGGCTGTTAAGAAGGCATATGGGATACAAGGCTTTATAAATAGGGGTATAGAGTACAAAAGTCAGGAAGTGCTGACTAACCTCTATAAGACTTTGGTGAGGCCTCAGCTGGAATACTGTGTTCAATTCTGGTCACCACACTACAGAAAGGATGTGAAGACTTTGGAAAGGGTACAACGAAGATTTACTAGGATGGTGCCAGGATTGAGGGCCTTCAGCTATGAGGAGAGGCTAGATAGGCTAGGGTTATTCTCTCTGGAGCAGAGAAGATTGAGGGGAGACCTAATAGAGGTTTATAAGATCATGAGGGGTTTCGACAGGGCAAATAGAGAAAAACGATTTCCACTCGTGGGCGAATCTGTGACTCGTGGTCACAGATTTAAAATAGTTTCAAGGCGAAGTAGAGGGGAGCTGAGGAGAAATGTTTTCACTCAGCGAGTTGTTCGAATCTGGAATGCATTGCCTGAAAAGGAGGCTGATTCGATAACAACTTTTAAAAGGGAATTAGATCTTTATTTAGGGAGAACAGGTCTATTAGGCTATGGGGAGCGGGCAGGGCAGTGGGATTGAATCGCTCTTTTCAAAGAGCTGGCACAGACTAGATGGGCCGAATGGCCTCCTTTTGTGCCGTAAAATTCTATGAATCTATGAATCTGCAGTATTTTGTGTTTTATCTATTCTCTTCATTCATTTTTGTGATTGAGCTTTACTGATAAGCTTTGCTTATTTCAAACTCTTATTAGATTTATTAATTTTTGCAGTGCAAAAACATTCTATTTCCCCCTCTCTTCTACCATTCTTACAATTCATGGATTTCTCTCTCCACCCTGTTGTAAAGTCATTTGAAACCCTGCTCCCAACTTGTTTCTTTTCCACACATGTCTTTGACATTATGAACGAGTGAGATCACAAAACATTTATTTACATGGAAAATATGGAATCCACAGCTTCAGAAAGGGCATAACAGCAGAATCAAATGGGATGTTTAAATAATACTACTACTAATAATAATCCTTGCATTTGATATCGCACTTTTCACATCTTCTAGATGTCTCAAAGTGCTTCCCAGAATACTGTATACTGTAAAGTGAATCGATTTAAAATTTGTGGGCGAAACGCAGCAGCCAATTGCGCATAGCAGTGTCACACAGTCAAGGTTTGAGTGACCAAATAATTATTCTATTTTTTTTGAGCGATTAATATTTGGCATGTGGAGTAAAGCCTAATATGCCTAATAATAATCCCTCAAAAAAAACACAATAATAATAAAATTGGTCATTTCAATCCACAGCTGTGTGTGGGACACTGCTATGCGCAATTGGCTGCCGCAATTCGCCCACAAATATATACAGTCAATTCACTTTACAGTATATTCTGCGAAGTGCTTTGGGACGTTGATAAGATGTGAAAAGCGCTATATCAAATGCAAGGATTATTATCATATTATAAAGAAACGTGCCCAAGGTTTCGCCCTGCCAGGAATTGAACCCAGGTCTCTCGCTTGCAAGCTGAGTGCTCTACCCACTGAGCCACAGGACACCGTAAAATACATAATTTGACGATAACGTTATGAAGGCAAAGATTAGTATCTCTTTTAATCTGGGCTGTGCATATTGGGACATTTATGACCATCATCAATCAGTGTCACATTGGAAATGCAGTCATAATACAGGGTAAATGGCAACACTCTGAGCTGTCTGTAAAACACACCGATGGATTCTGGTTTGGGGTACAATTGTCTGACCACAAGACCACATTCTGTTGTATATCAATCTTTTTTAACATGAGATTTGTAACACGTTTCCATCTTTTCCATAATTCAAAAATCACGTTTTCCTGCTTTGATTCACGTGGAAGTGAATAGTTTCATGTGTGTCTGTAATTCACGTTTGACTATTCACACCAGGGTCTCATTACTGTGTGTGTGTGTGTTTGTGTTACAGAGTGGGTCACTGTTCCCTCCAGGGGCTGTGTGCTGTCAGTATGTGTGTGTGTGTGTGTGTGTGTGTGTATGCGTGAGTGGGTCACATGTGAAAGCAGGTGCCTGCACCCTAGGGAGAGTTTGTCTCTATTGAAACTGCGTTGGAATTAACATGGTCCTTGAACCAAGTCTGTGTCTGTATTTGTTTGTCTGCCTCTGGTGGCAGCTAATTTTCCTCACAGCATTGTCTCACAATCAACCATGAAGTGACTGACCAATTTCGTTTGGGGGATTGTTGGCCACAGCACCATGCTATAAGATCTTTCATGTCCACACGACCGGGGAGTTTGGACCTCGGTTTAACGAATCATCCGCAAGATGGTAGCCCTCAATTAACAAACCAGCATTCCCCCAGCATGGCACTGGAGTGTCGGACTGGACTATAACCTTAAAATTCACAATATGAGACTTAACCCGACAACCTTCCGACTCAGAGGCGAAGGCAGTACCAACTGAGTCAGGATGACACTATATTGATACCCTGGTCAGTTGATATCAACGTTGCTCACTGCCACAACATCCACAGTGGGAGGACAGAAGATCAGCCATGATCTTATCAAATGGCAGGGCAGGCTCGACGGCCGAATGGCCTACTCCTGCTCCTGGTTCTTATGTTCTTATGACATCTCGAAACTCTTCACACAGTTGAATAGGAACCTGATCGCAGGAGAAAAGATGGAGTTTTACAGAGTGAGGGTAGAATGACTGAATGTACACCCGCCGATGGTGCGGTAGATCGGGGCGGGGAGATCAGGAGGCGGAGGAGTGAAGCAAGCCAGTGTTTACAAAACAACTAATTGATGAGGCCTGGAAATAGCTAATTGCTATTCTTTTTACAACTTAGCATTGGATGGAGAGACAGGTATATGGATGTATGCCAGCTAACTGCAGATGTCCTGCCAAGCCCCAAGCAATTTTTACATGCAAAAATCATTCAATGTATTTGTGCCAGTTGCTGTCTGGATTTTTATTTTTTAATTTATAATACTTCATCCCCCAGTATTTGCAGTGTAAGGAAACGCTTTATTGAGGTTGCAAATCAAATTATTTTGATAGCTTTGGTTTGAAGCATACAGCTAAGAGATGGTGTCTCCGAGGTCGTGATGGGTGCTATTTTACACCATACTAACCTTGGATATCTTACTGCTGAAACTGGATCGAGGGAACGAAGAATGCGATAAGACATGTATATAAACAGCTTTGTGATCTCAGGATTTGGTCCGGATATTACAATGCAAAAAGTTCTCAAGACAAATCCACAATTCACAAGCTTTATCAGGAGCCTCCCGCCCCATTGTAAAATTCCGAGCTCAGTTAATAACAAATTTGCAAAGTTTTCTGATGTATTTGATGTCATTATAATAATGATAGCCCTCGCATTCAATGTAAGTGTAGTACTGATTCATGTCAATGCTCACCTATGTCTCAGAAAGCAGTGCTCTGGACCTTCCATCTTTCCCTAAGGGTATCTTTTCTATCGCAAAGAGAGAGGATTCGGTTGGATGAAGGACGACAGCCAGGAGGGAAGGAGGGGCCCGCTATAACCGTCAGTGCTCATATATTATTTGTATAGCTTTCTCTGGAGCTTTGGTCTAATAACAGTTATAGAATCTGACCCATTTATGCGAACAAGACTACAATTTAAATTTATCCCAAGGTCACAGATTATTCTTGGAAAATAAGTTTTACATTTTGGTCACCTATATTGCGATCATTTGTTACTGCTGTCAACTCATTTGTTCTTATTTTAGATCTGATTACACTTGGTAGACTCAACATCTGTTGTATTTTACATATGGTCTGAAAATCCAAATGGTTATTTATGTGTAAGGCAAGAGTTGCAATAGAAGGCTGGTTGTTCTTTTCCATTCTATATTGCATTAGTTTGGGCTCAAATAAAAGCATTCTCACATCTAGGTCAGACATTATTGGGTTCAAGTCCAGCATGTGAATTTACTAAGGCTGGCAGTTCAGTGCAGCGTAGGTGAGCCTTGTATCGATGCAGATATCATCCTTTGAGTGAGATGTTAGACTAAAATTCTGCCTGACTGTTCAGTTGGATGCCATAGCATAGAAAAGTGAAGGAAATTTCTTCGGCTAGTAAAAAGTGGGCATTCACCTCATTGGCTGTTTTGGGACTCTACCTTGTGCCTACAAAAACATTCACCACACTTATCAGTAATTAATTATAAAGCATTTGAGGGAAAGTTTGACTACTCAGAGGCAACAAAGTGGCAGAATCAAACGGAATATTGAAAGACAGATATGTAGATATTTAGGAAGCAAAGATATTAAGCGGTACAAGGAAAGACAGGGAAATGGGATTTAAGCATGTGTCATAATCTATTAAAGTGGCAGAACAGGCTCCAAGAACTGCAACGTTTCTTCTGTTCCTAGTGTATATTCATGTCCAGCTTGACACTCTGAAAGTTGTAACCTTTGGGTCAGACTCTATATATATAAGGGTTTTAATTCAAAATCCATACCAGTGCAACAGCAAGACTGGGGCATGCTTCGTTGTTGGAGGCACCATCCAGGCATAAAGATCCTAAGGTATTTTGAATTTAAGTGATGAATTATTTGTTTAAATTTATGCTTTTCTGGGTTTTACAGTTGATGGTGGGTTGAGGTATTTTCTAAACGGTAAATATTTATATGGTTGGTTTCATGGCATAATCTGTCACACTAACCGCTCTTAGGGTTTTTTTTATGAATAGCATTACAATGGGTTTTCATTTTTCAGCCTGAGTTACAGAAAGGAAAAAGACAGAGTCCACCTATTGCATGCAATCTTCTGATATATTCATCACGTAAAATTGAAAGCAATTCTTGCCAATTCTTCTCACAGAGAATGAGATATATCACTTTGCTTCAATGTATTTGAATAACATAAAGTCCTGGCTAGTGAATGTAGGCCATCTAAAATGAAACATAAATAAAATATAGTGCTTCAGTCAGCGAATTCAAGGGGGAATTAGCTGGCTACTTGGCAATGTGTTCAATTGAGCAGTATGAGAGATAGTGCAGTGTAGGAATTTTTTTTAATAAAAGAAATAAATACTTTAGGACAGACAACATCGACTTTGGTGGTCAGGCTTTACATTCCTATGTTATGATGGTTCCTATTCCTAATGTTATTCCATATTGTTAACTTATTTTTTTAACAACCTGTGATTTGTTGTTATTAAATCACCTATTAATCAATATTTACATTCCTAGATCTCAAATGTGTATCTGTCCTGTGGGTCTATGTACTGATATACATATATATATATTACTTCATATCTAAAGTATTGCTAATTTAACTCTCAAATGAATCCTGTAACTGGCACTGGTTGTTGAAATAAAACTGCTAATGACATCTGAGTTAAGTACTTATGAAGAGGTCGAGTTGAATCTGCACTCTAGAAAATAATGAATCTCTCTAAACCGATATTGATCAAGTTGGAATAGAACGAGTTTGACTTTGGGAGAAGTTTATTGCTCTGCTGGTATAATGTGTCTTGTTGCCAGAAAAGGTAAATTGTTCTATTTGGGTGATGGTAGTTCAGCAGCCACAGGAAGCACTCTGAGATTGGAGCATTTGAAATCTCAGAAGTCAGAAGTTGTCATAGAATCATAGAATCATGGAATGTTACGGCACAGAAGGAGGCCATTCGGCCCATCGAGTCTGTGCCGGCTCTTTGACCGAGCAAGTCACTTTCATTGACCCCAATCACCAGCTTTCCTCCCCATAACCCTGCAAACCCGTCTTCCCCAGATACCTATCTAGTTCTCTTTTAAAAGCTGCTATCGAATCGGACCTCACTACCTTTTCAGGCAGATCATTCCAAATTCGAACAACTCGCTGAGTAAAATAATGTCTTCTAACCTCTCCTCTGCTTCTTTTGGTAGATATCTTAAGACTGTGACTACGGGTCACAGACACACCGACCAGCGGAAACAGCTTTTCCCTATCTAGCCTGTCGTTGTCATATTCTCTACAGAAACAAAATATGGCACACGTATAATAATAAATAATCTTTGCATTTCATATAGAGCTTTGCAGTCTTCTAGAAGTCTCAAAGCACTTCACAGAATATACAGTAAAGTGAATTGACTGTAGAGTTGGCAGAAATGCGGCAGCCAATTACGCACAGCAGTGTCCCACAAACAGTCGTGAATTGAAGTGATCAATTTATTATGGTGTTGTCTCATGCCACCTCTATAACTCTGGTTCCACAGCATTTATCATTGGATTATGTCCCTTGTTATGAAGGACTTTGATGTGTCAGTTAGGAAACAAATGCTGGATAAGCCTATTTCTGCAGATGCATAAAGTTATCAATACACTGAACAATGCCTGTATAATGGCATTAACTAGATGGCTTGATTTTACCCACAAAGAAATGTGGGCATTACCTCAGTCCTTGCCAGACTTCACTGGCTCCCTATCCCTGAGAGGATCGACTTCAAGATCCTCACCCTTGTTTTCAAATCCCTCCACTCCTCTGCACCCCCCTACCTCTCTGATCTCCTCTCTCCTCAAACCAGCCCCCGTTGCTTTCGTTCCATTGGGTCTGGCCTCCTCCATGTCCCTGAAATCCTTCGCTCCACCCTCGGCGGTCGTGCCTTCAGCCACGATGCCCCGAGGCTCTGGAATTCCCTTCCTCACTCGCTTCGTCTTGCCCCCTCCTTTCTCAGTTTCAGGTCCCAGCTGAAGACCTTTCTCTTTGACCAGGCCTTTGGTCACCTTTCTACCCCTGCCCCTGGCTCAGTCCCGGGATCCGCTATTGTGAAGCGCTCTGAGACGCCGTCCGGCGTGGAGGGCGCTATATAAATCAAAGTTGTTGTTGTTGTTATGAAGGCGAGTATTAGAGTAATAATAATAATTCTTGCATTTCATGCAGTGCCTCATCACATCTTTGAGATATCTCAAAGCACTTCACAGAATATGCTGCAAAGTGAATTGACTGAATATTTCATGGGTGAAACTCAGCAGCCAATTGCGCACAGTAGTGTTTCACAAACAGTCATGGACTGAGTGACCAAATTATTATTCTTTTTTTAAGTTAATTATTAACCGCAAAAATCTGATTAGCCAATTGACTAACAAGTGGTTTAGCTAGCAGTAAGTAGGAATTGACAACAAGTTCTTACTTACTGCTAGGTAAATAGAGGTGTGTGGGGTAACTAAACTGGGCCAATGTTTTGCGCTGTCGGGAATTGAACCCAGGTCTCTCGCTTGTGAGGTGAGTGCTCTAATCACTGAGCTACAGGACTATATAAGTAGGTACTGTATTGGACATAGCGTTCATCAATCCGCCAGAAGTGATTAGTAACCTGGCAGTGGGTAAAACCTTTGGATGTAGTGATCATTTTATATTGGCTTTCATATGAAATAATAAAGGATCATGCTAAGGACTGCAGTAGAACAAAATTTGAAGCTTATGAGAAAAACTCCAGGGAGGATTAAGTGGGAACACAAATTACTTAATAAAACAAAAAAAAGGAATATTTTTAAGTCTACATTAACAAATCAAGATTGCTTGTCAATAAACCCTGAGGACTATTACAGTATTCGGGAGTTCAATAGAACTGGAGGAAAGGAAGACTGTTTAGAAAAGAAGGCAACAAAGCCTACATAATGTAACACTTCCTGTGGAGAAAGTACTCAATCTAGTATTTCACACAAGTATTTCATAGGATACCACAGCAGTGTTCACTTAAAGAGAACAAAGGATGGCAGAGAATTATAAGAAGCAGCGTGGATTTCAATACAATAAGCTGTGCTTAACAAATTAATAGGATTGTGTGACTGCTTTAGTAGAATTGAAGCCCTCCCAGACGCTGTCCAGTATCAACAACAACAAAATCACATTGCATAGCTCCTTCCACATCGGGAGGAAGTTGCACGGCACTAGGAAGGGTGCGATATAAATGCAAGTTGTTGTTGTTGATCCTGAATATACAGAAGGCATTAAATACATTTCTCCGCATGAAACCTTTTAAAGACAGTGAATGCATCATACGCCTGTGGACAGAAAGATACCCCAAACAAACCTAGAAATACATCATTAAAGATTAAGGAATTGATTAAGCAGGCAGGAAATTTAACATGAGGAAAGGTTACTCGTGCTGGAAAAAAATACACACATGAAAGGCACTCAGCAAATCTAAAGATAGACTCACATAAATGTAAAGAACTCTTCATCACTTGGTGCAATAAAACTGTCCCCAAGGGAGACACTGACAGTTTCTGTGAGTTTTTATGAGTATGAAGCATATCTTTGCAACATTTGACACAGCAAGTATAATTAGTACCATAAAGCATTTAATGGGCAAGGGGGGAAATGTAAGGGCTGGTCAAGGATAGATCTCCAGCTAGAAATTATTATTAATTTCTGGTTGTCCTGACTCAGTTGATAGCACTTATCTTATCCGCACTTATCCGCAATTATCTTACCCTCCACGCTGCCGAAACACTCGTGCACGCATACATCACCTCAAGGCTGGACTACGGAAACTCTCTCCTCATCGGCCTCCCCAGCTCCTCCATTCACAGGCTGCAGGTCATCCAAAACTCTGCAGCCCGTGTACTATCCCGCACCCGCCTCCGCGACCACATAACCCTCACCCTCGCCCGTCTCCACTGGCTCCCCATCCTCCAGAGGATTGAGTTCAAGATCCTCGTCCTCACCTTCAAGGCCTTACATGGCCTTGCCCCGCCCTATTTATCCAATTTACTCTCCCCCTACAAGCCCACCCGGACCCTCCGTTCAGCAGGACTTGGCCTGCTCCAAGCCCCCCCCACTGAACCGCCCCACCATCGGAGGCCGGGCCTTCAGTTTTTCCGCTCCCACTCTGTGGAATTCCATCCCCCAATCCCTCCGTCTCGTTTCTTCCCTTTCCTCTTTCAAGGCCGGTTTGAAGACTTTCCTCTTCGACCGTGCCTTTTGTTCCAATTTTTCGACCTCCCCTACGTGTTTCACCCCTCCCCGTACACTCCCCTCCCAGCTCGGGTCACACGCCTCCTGTGCAGCGCCTTGGGACATCCTCCCGACGTGAAAGGCGCTTTATAAGTGTAATTTGTTGTTGTTGTTGTAGCACTCTGACTTCTGAGTCAGAAGGTTGTGGGTTTAAACCCATCCTGGGACTTTGAGCTTCATACAATCCTGGCTGGCCCTCCATTTCAGTGATGGGGGAGCACTGCATTGTTGGAGTTGCCATCCTTCAGGTGAGATGTTAAACTGTGTTTCCCATTTGCCTGACTCTGTGGAAGTTAGTGATCCCATAGCACTATTTGAAAAGACAAAAGAGTTTCTCCCAGTATCCTGGCCAACATTCCCCCCATTCCCCCCAAATAAAATTGGTCATTTGCTTTATGACTGTTTGTCGGATATTGCTGTGCGCTTCTTTAGCCTACAAGATGCACAACAACAACAATTGCATTCATATAGCACTTTTCATGGCAGGAGAAACACCCTAAGGATGCTGGACAGTGAAGGGTTTGCACTTGAGCTGGGGTTGGAGTCAAGAAGGGTGGACAACAAGGGGTGGGGGGTGCGGATGGGAGAATGACACAGACAAACCACTTCATGAGACAGGACTTGAAGGAGACAAAGGAAGGGCTGAGATAGAAGGACTCTGGGATGGAGTTCCAGAAGGCGGCGATAGAAGGGCTGAGAGCCCAAATGGGCAGGATGGAGGACATGGAGCAGGTCAGTGCCTGCTGAGAGGAGGAAGCAGACAGATTGGTAATATTTTAGTAGGTCATAGGGATAGCAAAACTGTGGTGGGCTTTACAATAAGCATACAATACAAGTGAGGATGAAGATCTTGACCTCTATCCTCTGGAGAATGCGGAGCCAGTGAAGATGGGTCAGGGTGGAGGTGACGGGATCACGGAGCTTACAGAGCAGGAGAGGATGCAAGCTGCAGAGTTCTCAATTATCTGTAGCTTGTGGAGGGAAGAATGATGAATAACCCAGTCAAGTCTGGATGTAATGAAAGTATGAATGAAGGTTCTTGGCAGCCTGAGCGGAAAGGTAATGGCAGAAGAGGCAATGTTACAGAGGTGAGGATGGGTAGAATAGATCATGGGACTTATGTGGGCTTTAGGTCAAACAAGACACCAAGGTTCCCTACTGATTAGGTGAGGTGGAATGTGCATCCATGAATCGTGATGCTGTCAATGCCTGAGGTGAGGAAGCACTGATGGGAGCCAAGAAGTTGTCTTAAAAATAATCCATCTTTTTTGTTGTCTTATTAACTAACTTTAATAGTGTTATGGCATCCATACACTTCGCAGCACTAGTTAATACTGGCATATACTACTGAGATTTTCAATCATTCATAATGAAGCAAAAAGCTATAGGATGACCAATGTTTATATTCATCTGAATATGCAGAAGGCATTCAATGTATTTCTGCACGTGAGACACTTTAAAAATGGTGAATGTATAATACACCATGTGGACAGAAATAAACTAACAATTTGCAAAGATGGCAGCCGGGATTTGAGACCCAAACAGATTCAGTGATATGATGCTACAGTTGCTAAGATCCTGCTTAACGAAGGGGTTCGGGTCTTTAAAACCTTTCATGAAGCGAAAATTTCATTAAGCGAGAGTTTAACTGTATTACTGTATTTGGCAGCAGCCAAAACACCGCCCCGACCCGAGCCTCCCCACTAACATCAGTTTAGTTCCCAGCGGTTCCTGGCGCTAACATTGTGGGTGTACAGGTTGAGCAGCCAAAAGTCCGGAGTTCCGGAATCCGAAATGTGACAAAAATTGCAGGAATAAAAACGCCAATCCAACCTGCTCCAGGCCAGGTCTGCACAGTCACCACTGAGATATCACAACCTGGGCACAGGCATTTCAGGACACGTGACGCGCTTCTTTCTTCCTCCCCCTCCTCTCTTTCTCTCTACCACCACCCCCCCCCCCCCCCTCTTTCTCTCTACCCCCCCCTCTCTATCTCTCTATCCCTCCCTCCTCTCTATCCCCGTTCCCCTCTATCCCCCTTCCCTTATCTCTCTATCCCCCTTCCCCTATCTCTCTATCCCCCACTCCTCTCTATCATCCCCCCCCACCCCATATGTTGACTTACTATTATTGAAGCCACGAAGCATCCTGCCGCTTAAGCTCCTCCCATATGGGAGGGGCTGCACTGCATTGCTTAACTGAGGCATGCTAAAGAGTGAGTGTGTGTTGCCGGGGCAACCAGAGAGAAGCTGCATGAGAAGCTGCGTACGAGAAGCCCGCAAGATTTAAAATGTGTGTAAACATTCGTTATAGCGAAAACAGCCTTTGTTAAGTGGAGAAGTTATACAAATAGAAACCCACGTTATGGTGAAGTTTCTTTAACCAGGCATTCGGTAACCTGTATTTGAAAAGAGAAGGGAGTTTCTTTGAAAAAAGAAGGGAGTTTCTCCCAGTATCCAAGCAAATAGTTCCCCAGACAAATGTGATCACTGACTTCATATTGCTGTGTGCAAATTGCCTGTGTTCACCCACAAAATACACATTTGTTACAATCTCTATTAAATTCTTGTGAAGTGCTTTGAGCTGTTTTGTCGTGTTATATTAAATGGATTATATTAAAAGGATTATGATTTTGAATCTTTTCAATTAAAATCGGAAGCTTAAATTCTCTTTCAATTCTTGTTCAAATCAATTCTTATTTATGACTGGCCAGCAACCGCACTGTGCTCCAATTTTGCTTATTAGTTAAGTGGCATTGCTTTGTACAACTCCCCAACTAGGCTCCTGCAAATATTTGGGTGCCACTGAATCAGTCAAGCGAAACCAAAATAAATTCTTTCAATGTTCGACTATAACAGGTTTGGCCCTATATTTTCACTGATCTTATCCACTACCTTGTTACTTACTCATGAACCCAAACACAGATTGAGATTGCTTTGTCAAATCTCACATTAAGTGTTTGAAAATCTGCTAATAATCCGTACCAATATTTGATGTAATTATTTTTGAAGCCTCTTCCTTATGGAAGAGCAAGGAACAAGAATGATGCAACATAAATGACATGAGCACGAGCTAAAGGGCCTTGAAACATGTTGTGACAATGTCGCCCTGGCCCGTGTTGGGATTTGACACTCCAGTACTGGCACAAGAGCTGCAATATTGGAGATACTGTCCTACAAAGATTTTAAACCAAGGGCCAACCATGCTGTTGGTCACCTTCCCTCCTCCAGCCCTCCATACCTTCCACCCCTCTCTGGTCCTAACCCGCAGCTTAGGTTCAAACCCCTCTGTGTGCAACACCTTGAGACATCCTCCCGATGTGAAAGGCACCATATAAATGCTATTTGTTGCTATTTCTTGTTTGTGATAAACTGTTGTGCACTGGCTGTCATATTTGTCTACAAATACACAGCCTTCTACGGAAAGAGGGCATATTCTATTCCAAAAAATGCAAAATTTCAAATTTCCATTTGTAAGTAGGATGCCTGGAATTTGCAGTTTGTTTTGGATACTGTTTAGAATGGTGATGAGTTTCTGCATGTGTCAGACATCCGGTTGACCAAGAAATAAAACAATGCAATGGTTTGGCTCCATAAACTAAGGAGGAATGTGGAAAAATTATCAGCATTTTTGTTCTATTCAGGTCACTGGTCATTAACATTGTGTGCAATTCATTGGAAGCCCGCACTTCAGTACCAGAAGCTAGAAATGTTCCATGTTCCAATATACACAGTATATCTGCACAATAAGCAAAGCCTGTGTAAAACAGGGATATACAATAATCATGTGGTTTGCTTCTATTCCAAAGGGCACATCAAACTCAAAGAATTCTGCTGGCATTCAAGAGCAGAAATCTCCTATGTATGAGATGCACCTTATGTTCTGAGGCACTCTTTGCATTCACCTGTGCCAACTAGGGTCCAGCGATATGGAAATTTTCCGATATCGATATATCGGTGGGCTTATATCGATATATACCGATATATCTATATCACCGGGTTTCTTTATCCTGTGTATGCGCGCGCATTCCGAAGTGCGCGAGCATTCCGATATGCGCGCGCATTCCATGCTCTAGGCCCAGGAGGTTTGCAATGCCGGCGACAAAGTAAGTTGAAAAAGTTCGTATTATACTGATATAACCGATATATCGATATATCGCTAAACACGATATACCGATATTTGTGATATACAAATTTTTTTAATATACCGAATTTTGCGATATACCGATATATTAAAATTTCCAATATCGGCATATCGATATGAAACATTATACTGATATAACACCGGACACTAGTGCCAACGTTTTCCAACCCCAATATTTTTTTTCTTCATTTGGGTCACTGCTCTTTGAGGTGTGACAAAGTGACATGCCCAAAGCAATAACCTATTTTTCTCATTCAGACATCGATTGACCTCGATTTCACTCCTCGTTGCATCAGTTTGGTCTTGTAAATCTTACCTTTGAAATACCAGTGATGATGATCCTCTCTACAGCATCTATAATATTGGGTTTCAATCACACAAGGGCATAAACAAACACCAAAATGCCATGTACTGCAGTTTTTGTCACTGGTAGACACTGCCCATTATAAGTGAAGTAATTCCTTACTGCAGTGGCTTCCAAATTTTGAATATCGTCGACCCACCTAACTCAGCAAAGTTTCCATTGCGCCCCCCCCCCCCACCCCCCCACTCCCACCCCTCCTTCAAATTGAATAATTTTCACAAATGATAACAGCAAATTCAATATTTTCTGACAAAGGGTTGTAGACTCGAAACATTGACTCTTTTTCCTTTCTCCATGGATGCTGCCTGACCTGCTGAGTTTCCCCAGCAACTTTTGTTTTTGTTTCAGATTCCCAGCATCTGTAGTATTTTGTGTTTTGTCAATATTTTCTTTACCTGTTTTTAATCCTTTTTTTTAAAGTGTTAACAAAAAACATAAAATTGTTAAAGATGTTAACTAAATGAAAAAAATTATTAAAATTGTGAAACCAATTACAGGTACTTACATTTACAATTTACAACACTTATAATTTGTTAGTGTGATGTGTGAGCTTCCTTTTCAGCGCAAAGTTTCTCCCTGACTTCCTGCTCGGCTCACTCACTCGATCCCTGACTGCCTGCCCAACTCACTCACTCGCTGCCGGCCTATCTCACTCCCAGGCCCTTTCCATAAGCTGGTGAATGACGTTTTAGTGAATGTTGTAAAGTTAATCTTATTTACCTGTAATAAGAACAATAACAGCCATGCCCCACCCACCCACCCACCCAGCCAATGGTACACCTCCCCCAAAGGGAGGCACACCCCACAGTTTGGAAACCACTGCCTTACTGGATGGATAATATGCCTACCCATCGCCACCATTAAAGTTTGTAGACTATCCACAATGGCAGGGTTTGCAGTACACAAAGGCACTGTTGGCAACAGATCAGCTGGCCAAGCTGATGGGTAGGTCTCAGCTCCTGTCAATCTTGCATGCCCAAACCCTAATCATGAACAGAGGAAAACTTGCTACACCTTTAAATTCAGATTACAGGTATCTCGATTTTAGATCCATGGATTACAACATCCATTATCAATCTTGTTACTATATATCATTAACTCAGCTTCCAATTTCCAATTCCATTCTGCTGGCACCAAAAACCATCCCAAAACATGAATGTGATTTCAATTATATCCCACAATGTCTCAAGACTGTGATCATCTGAGAGTGCAGCAGAGAACGTTACAATTCACATCTGTGCCTCACTCCTAAGAAAATGAATAATGGACATTATTTTAAATGTAAAAGGCATAAAATATGCAGTATTTTAATCACAGTAAAATATTCTAATCAAATTTGTGCTTTAGACAACACCTTGAACCTTATTTCTTTAAGAAAGTTTCAGGCTTGCTGAGTTGGGTAGAAATGTATTCCTACATCACTAATGTATTGGTGTTCATGGATTACATTACTACAAATAGAATAGAGTAGGAAATTGGAAGCTCATTTCAATGGCAGGATCGAAAAAGGCAATCGCTCTCCTCCTGGCTAAAGGACTCCCCAATCACACCACCCCCACTCAAAATAAATCCTACAATGTATGTCACATAATGCGCAAAATATATATATATTTTTAAGTTACAGTATTACTTAATTTCCTCGGTAATTTACTGACACTTTCTGGCTGTCACACAACCCAGGTGTTCATCTATATATTGACCACTCTTGGTGTAAAGTACAGTTAGTCCTCATTTAACGTCGCAGTTGCATTCATGAAAAGTGTGACGTTAAGCGAACCCGTACAAGAATACCAGCCGTTCAGCATCTATGCACGCCTACGCTACCCAAAGTAGTTAGTTTTCACCCGTGCGAACGACGTAATAGTGAGCATCGCAACGTCAAATGAATATATATTCCCCTATGTATCAGCAACATAATAACAAAACCATGTTGACCGAAGTAACGTTAAGCAAAGTCTACCGGTATTTAAAATTGAATTCTGGGATAATGCTGTGTGTAAATTGGGTGCCACTTTGGCTTCAACTAGAAACACACTTTCTACATTGTAACATGTTTCAATGAGGTGATGCAGCGTTAAATCAAATACAGGATTATTTTTTTATTATGGTAATTCTATGAAATTGAAACCCAGGGTGAGAGAGAGGATGTTTGAACTGCTATCTTAATGTTGCACTGAATCACATTTATTTGTCAAACCCTTTACCTGCAGGAGAATTTTGATAGACTAACACGAGAAGTCTGTTTAATAACAAAAAAAGTTGTGTTAAATGTATTTTTTTGGTCAGCTAGGTGCCTGATACATTCGGAAACCCAACACTGTGCTTAAGAGTATCCAAAGCAAGCTGAGATTTCCATGCATCCCACCTACCCATGCGAAATCCCAGAGATAGATTGTTGGAATGGAATGAGCACTCTCTCCCTGTAGGGACATAATCTGTTTACCGCATTTGGGAAAGCATTAAATGCAGATTGGCAAGGCTTGGGGCCCCGGAATGCGTTTTGGACTACCAAAGTCTAACAAGCAAAATGTCACACTCCTTGTCCAGCTGCGACCACTCTACCTGTTAGGGCTTTGGCTTACAGGGTTAACGGAGGCTGAGTGGGTTGACTCCTTGCCTCCATGGACTTGTCTGCCCTTCCAGGACCTGCCAACCAGCCAGGCTTGTCTGTGCAGTCATCAGCCATGCCCTGGAATTGCTGTGGATCCACCTCGCCCAGGAACCAGACTGGAGACCATCAGTGAGGGTGGCTCGATTCCGACATTTCATTGCCAGGCATGTCAACTTATGCTCTACTCTAAAGAACAGTGGGGTTACCTATAAGTGTGGCACAATTTAAGGAAATAAGATTAGAGAGATGGCTGTAGAAATTAGTTGGTAGAGTAGAATGGAGTAGAGAACTGGAGCATCTTTTGAATGAAAAGACCATGGCTGCCTATCTGGCTGGTCCCAAAGTTGAAACATAATCCTACATTACTCTACTCTACAAGCACCGTGAGAAAGTCCAGTTCCAAACTTTCAGGCATATCGTGCCCAACAACTTGTATGTTATTTTAATAGAAATAGCCTTGGTTTGTTGCCTGCGGCTTCCTCAGGCAGATTTATCAATCACTGTTCCTCTGTTTCTGATTTTTTGTTCATCATTTTTGCTTTGGAATTATTTCAATTTACTTACTCAGTTTGCTGATCTTCTGATCTTCTGTTTGCTCACTGACTTGGCATTCAATCCCACTGCTATACAGTGCTCTGGGACATGATTCAAAGGGAATTCCTGTCACGTGTATTGACTGTATATTTGTAAGTAAACACAACAATGTACCAATTATTGTGCTCAGACATGTCTCCGAAACTTCCCTGAATGTATCATCACTTTTAGCTGGAAGACTGAGCAAGACTCCTTAAGAAATCCCCTAATGATATTGATTATTGCAGTGTTATAGCATTAATAACATCCACCCAAACAGATGGGAACTTGGTTTATTGTCTCATAAGACCATAAGAATTAGGAGCAGAAGTAGGTCATTTAGCCCTTCGAGCTTGCCCCCCCACTCAATAAGATCATGACTGATCTTCTGACCTAACTGTAATTACCCCATCCCTATATCCCCTAATCCCTCTATTTTTAAAAAATCTATCAGTCTCAGCCTTGAAAATGTTCAGGGACTGAGCATCCACAGCCTTCTGGGCTAGTGAATTCCATAAATTCACTACCCTCTGAGTGAAGAAATGTTTCCTCAACTCCGTTCAGGCTGACCCTCAATTTTAAGACTATGACCCCTGGTTATAGATTATCCTACCAGGGGAAACAGTCCCTCAGTGTCTACTTTATCCATCCCTTTAAGAATCGTATATGTTTCAATAAGATCCCCCCTAATTCTTCTCATCTGCCCTTTATTGTCAGCCCATACTGTGAACCCAAAGTCCAGACTGGGTGCTTGGACACATAACCCCAAACCTCAAGGCAAAAGTGATGCCAACTGATCCGGACTGACAGTATCTCAGAACTGTACACATGGCAAATGTCCCAGACTTATACAACAACAACAAAATTACACTTGTATAGCGCCTTTCACGTCGGGAGAATGTCCCAAGGCGCTGAACAGTCAGGTTGGGACCTGAGCAGGGGGGAGGGGTCAGGGTAGGGGGAAGGGGAAGGAGAGTAGGAGAGGGGGAAGAGTTAGGAGGGGAGCCGAAGGCGCGGTCAAAGAGGAAGGTCTTGAAGGAGGAAAGGAAGGAAGCGAGGCGGAGGGACTGCGGGATGGAATTGCAAAGTATGGGGGCAGAGAGGCTGAAACTCCGGCCACCGATGGTTGGGCGGTTTGGGCGGTGGACGCGGAGCAGGCCAGAGTCTGCTGAACGGAAGGGACGGGCGGGCTGATAGGAAGACAGCAGGTCGGAGAGATAGGCGGGTGCAAGGCCGTGAATAGCCTTGAAAGTGAGGACGATAATATACTTGCCATTCACAAGTGTAGGATGTCTGAACATGTTTCACATAGCTGACGGGGCACCTGATCTGGGAGGGGAGGGTTTGATGAGGGTTTTGGTGGGTTAGTGTCTGATGGGGGTGGGGATGTGGGGTTGGTAAAGATAACTAAAAAGTCCTCCAACTGTATGAGAGCTTGAACTTGAAATCGCTGGGAATTTCAAAAAAAGGAATTGA
>JAYJKW010000515.1:0-19072 GCA_035084275.1 Hydrolagus colliei | reverse complement strand
TGTGAGTGCGTGTCTGTGAGTGAGTGAGTGCCTGTGAGTGAGTGAGTGTGTGTCTGTGAGTGAGTGCCTGTGAGTGATGAGTGTCTGTGAGTGAGTGTCTGTGAGTGAGTGAGTGTGAGTGAGTGTGTGTCAGTGAGTGAGTGAGTGTCTGTGAGTGAGTGTGTGTCTGTGAGTGAGTGAGTGTCTGTGAGTGAGTGAGTGAGTGTCTGTGAGTGAGTGTGTGTGAGTGTGTGTCAGTGAGTGAGTGTCTGTGAGTGAGTGTCTGTGAGTGAGTGAGTGTCTGTGAGTGAGTGTGAGTGTCTGTGAGTGAGTGAGTGTGTGTCTGTGAGTGAGTGAGTGTGTGTCTGTGAGTGAGTGAGTGTGAGTGAGTGTCTGTGAGTGTGTGTCTGTGAGTGTGTGTCTGTGAGTGAGTGAGTGTCTGTGAGTGTGTGTCTGTGAGTGAGTGAGTGTCTGTGAGTGTGTGTCTGTGAGTGAGTGAGTGAGTGTCTGTGAGTGAGTGAGTGTGTGTGAGTGAGTGTGTGTCTGTGAGTGAGTGAGTGTGTGTCTGTGAGTGTCTGTGAGTGAGTGTATGTGTGAGTGAGTGTGTGTGAGTGAGTGTGTGTCAGTGAGTGAGTGAGTGTGTCTGTGAGTGAGTGTCTGTGAGTGAGTGAGTGTCTGTGAGTGTGTGTCTGTGAGTGAGTGAGTGTGTGTCTGTGAGTGAGTGTGAGTGATTGTCTGTGAGTGAGTGTCTGTGAGTGAGTGTCTGTGAGTGAGGTGAGTGTGTGTCTGTGAGTGAGTGTGAGTGATTGTCTGTGAGTGAGTGTCTGTGAGTGTGTGTCTGTGAGTGAGTGAGTGTCTGTGAGTGAGAGCGTGTCTGTGAGTGAGTGAGTGTCTGTGAGTGAGTGTCTGTGAGTGAGTGTCTGTGAGTGAGTGTCTGTGAGTGAGTGTCTGTGAGTGAGTGTCTGTGAGTGAGTGTGTGAGTGTCTGTGAGTGAGTGAGTGTCTGTGAGTGAGTGTCTGTGAGTGAGTGAGTGTCTGTGAGTGTGTGTCTGTGAGTGTGTGTGAGTGAGTGTCTGTGAGTGAGTGTGTGTGTGTCTGTGAGTGTCTGTGAGTGAGTGTCTGTGAGTGAGTGTGTGTGAGTGAGTGTGTGTGAGTGTGTGTCAGTGAGTGAGTGAGTGTGTATGAGTGAGTGTCTGAGTGAGTGAGTGCGTGTCTGTGAGTGAGTAAGTGTCTGTGAGTGAGTGTGTGTGAGTGAGTGAGTGTCAGTGAGTGAGTGTCTGTGAGTGAGTGTGTGTCTGTGAGTGAGTGAGTGTGTGAGTGTCTGTGAGTGAGTGTCTGTGAGTGAGTGTGTGAGTGTCTGTGAGTGAGTGTCTGTGAGTGAGTGAGTGTGTGAGTGTCTGTGAGTCTGTGTCTGTGAGTGAGTGAGTGTCTGTGAGTGAGAGCGTGTCTGTGAGTGAGTGTCTGTGAGTGAGTGAGTGTGTGTCTGTGAGTGTCTGTGAGTGAGTGCCTGTGAGTGATGAGTGTCTGTGAGTGTGTGTCTGTGAGTGAGTGTGTGTGTGAGTGAGTGTGTGTCTGTGAGTGAGTGAGTGTCTGTGAGTGAGTGTCTGTGAGTGAGTGAGTGTGTGTGAGTGAGTGTGTGTCAGTGAGTGAGTGTGTGTCTGTGAGTGAGTGAGTGTCTGTGAGTGAGTGTCTGTGAGTGTGTGAGTGTCTGTGAGTGAGTGAGTGTGTGTGAGTGTGTGTGTCTGTGAGTGAGTGTGTGTCTGTGTGTGTCTGTGAGTGAGTGTCTGTGAGTGTGTGTGTCTGTGAGTGAGTGTCTGTGAGTGAGTGCGTGTGAGTGTCTGTGAGTGAGTGTGTGTGTGTCTGTGAGTGAGTGAGTGTGTGTGAGTGAGTGTGTGTCTGTGAGTGAGTGAGTGTCTGTGAGTGTGTGAGTGTCTGTGAGTGAGTGTGAGTGTGTGTGTCTGTGAGTGAGTGTGTGTCTGTGTGTGTCTGTGAGTGAGTGTCTGTCTGTGAGTGAGTGTGTGTCTGTGTGTGTCTGTGAGTGAGTGTCTGTGAGTGAGTGTCTGTGAGTGTGTGAGTGCGTGTCTGTGAGTGAGTGAGTGCCTGTGAGTGAGTGAGTGTGTGTCTGTGAGTGAGTGCCTGTGAGTGATGAGTGTCTGTGAGTGAGTGTCTGTGAGTGAGTGAGTGTGAGTGAGTGTGTGTCAGTGAGTGAGTGAGTGTCTGTGAGTGAGTGTGTGTCTGTGAGTGAGTGTCTGTGAGTGAGTGAGTGAGTGTCTGTGAGTGAGTGTGTGTGAGTGTGTGTCAGTGAGTGAGTGTCTGTGAGTGAGTGTCTGTGAGTGAGTGTGTGTCAGTGAGTGAGTGTCTGTGGGTGAGTGTGTGTCTGTGAGTGAGTGTCTGTGAGTGAGTGAGTGTGTGTCTGTGAGTGAGTGTGTGTCTGTGAGTGAGTGAGTGTGAGTGAGTGTCTGTGAGTGAGTGTCTGTGAGTGTGTGTCTGTGAGTGAGTGAGTGTCTGTGAGTGTGTGTCTGTGAGTGAGTGAGTGTCTGTGAGTGAGTGTGTGTGAGTGAGTGTGTGTCTGTGAGTGAGTGAGTGTGTGTCTGTGAGTGTCTGTGAGTGAGTGTATGTGTGAGTGAGTGTGTGTGAGTGAGTGTGTGTCAGTGAGTGAGTGAGTGTGTCTGTGAGTGAGTGTCTGTGAGTGAGTGAGTGTCTGTGAGTGAGTGAGTGTGTGTCTGTGAGTGAGTGTGAGTGATTGTCTGTGAGTGAGTGTCTGTGAGTGAGTGTCTGTGAGTGAGTGAGTGTGAGTGAGTCTGTGTCTGTGAGTGAGTGAGTGTGTGTCTGTGAGTGTCAGTGAGTGAGTGTGTGTCTGTGAGTGAGTGTCTGTGAGTGAGTGAGTGTCTGTGAGTGAGTGACTGTGAGTGAGTGAGTGTCTGTGAGTGAGTGTCTGTGTGAGTGTGTGTCTGTGAGTGAGTGTGAGTGTGTGTCAGTGAGTGAGTGAGTGTCTGTGAGTGAGAGCGTGTCTGTGAGTGAGTGAGTGTCTGTGAGTGAGTGTCTGTGAGTGAGTGAGTGTCTGTGAGTGAGTGTCTGTGAGTGAGTGTGTGTCAGTGAGTGAGTGAGTGTCTGTGAGTGTCTGTGAGTGTCTGTGAGTGAGTGAGTGTCTGTGAGTGAGTGAGTGTCTGTGAGTGTGTGTCTGTGAGTGAGTGAGTGTCTGTGAGTGAGTGAGTGTGAGTGAGTGTGTGTCTGTGAGTGAGTGAGTGTGAGTGAGTGTGTGTCTGTGAGTGTCTGTGAGTGAGTGTCTGTGTGAGTGTCTGTGAGTGAGTGAGTGTGTGTGAGTGAGTGTGTGTCAGTGAGTGTGTCTGTGAGTGAGTGTCTGTGAGTGAGTGAGTGTCTGTGAGTGAGTGTCTGTGTGAGTGTCTGTGAGTGAGTGAGTGTGTGTGAGTGTGTGTCAGTGAGTGAGTGAGTGTGTCTGTGAGTGAGTGTCTGTGAGTGAGTGAGTGTCTGTGAGTGAGTGTCTGTGAGTGAGTGTGTGTCAGTGAGTGAGTGAGTGTGTCTGTGAGTGAGTGTCTGTGAGTGAGTGAGTGTCTGTGAGTGAGTGTCTGTGAGTGAGTGAGTGTGTGTCTGTGAGTGAGTGTGAGTGATTGTCTGTGAGTGAGTGAGTGAGTGTCTGTGAGTGTGAGTGAGTCTGTGTCTGTGAGTGAGTGAGTGTGTGTCAGTGAGTGTCAGTGAGTGAGTGTGTGTCTGTGAGTGAGTGTCTGTGAGTGAGTGTCAGTGAGTGAGTGTGAGTGAGTGACTGTGAGTGAGTGAGTGTCAGTGAGTGAGTGAGTGTCAGTGAGTGTGTGTCTGTGAGTGAGTGTGTGTCTGTGAGTGAGTGTGAGTCTGTGTCTGTGAGTGAGTGAGTGTGTGTCAGTGAGTGAGAGCGTGTCTGTGAGTGAGTGTGAGTCTGTGTCTGTGAGTGAGTGAGTGTCTGTGAGTGAGTGAGTGTCTGTGAGTGAGTGAGTGTCTGTGAGTGAGTGAGTGTCTGTGAGTGAGAGCGTGTCTGTGAGTGAGTGAGTGTCTGTGAGTGAGTGTCTGTGAGTGAGTGAGTGTCTGTGAGTGAGTGTCTGTGAGTGAGTGAGTGTCTGTGAGTGAGTGTCTGTGAGTGAGTGAGTGTCTGTGAGTGAGTGTCTGTGAGTGAGTGTCTGTGAGTGAGTGAGTGTCTGTGAGTGAGTGTCTGTGAGTGAGTGAGTGAGTGTGTGTGAGTGAGTGTCTGTGAGTGAGTGTCTGTGAGTGAGTGAGTGTCTGTGAGTGTGTGTCTGTGAGTGAGTGTGTGTGAGTGAGTGTCTGTGAGTGAGTGAGTGTCTGTGAGTGAGTGTGTGTCTGTGAGTGTCTGTGAGTGAGTGTCAGTGAGTGAGTGAGTGTGTATGAGTGCGTGTCTGTGAGTGAGTAAGTGTCTGTGAGTGAGTGTGTGTCTGTGAGTGAGTGAGTGTCAGTGAGTGAGTGTCAGTGAGTGAGTGTCTGTGAGTGAGTGTGTGTCTGTGAGTGAGTGAGTGTCTGTGAGTGAGTGTCTGTGAGTGAGTGTCTGTGAGTGTGTGTCTGTGAGTGTGTGTGAGTGAGTGTCTGTGAGTGAGTGTGTGTGAGTGTGTGTCAGTGAGTGAGTGTGTATGAGTGAGTGTCTGAGTGAGTGAGTGCGTGTCTGTGAGTGAGTAAGTGTCTGTGAGTGAGTGTGTGTGAGTGAGTGAGTGTCTGTGAGTGAGTGAGTGTCAGTGAGTGAGTGTCTGTGAGTGAGTGTGTGTCTGTGAGTGAGTGAGTGTGTGAGTGTCTGTGAGTGAGTGTCTGTGAGTGAGTGTGTGAGTGTCTGTGAGTGAGTGTCTGTGAGTGAGTGTCTGTGAGTGAGTGAGTGTGTGAGTGTCTGTGAGTCTGTGTCTGTGAGTCAGTGAGTGTGTGTCAGTGAGTGAGTGAGTGAGTGTCTGTGAGTGAGAGCGTGTCTGTGAGTGAGTGAGTGTGTGTCTGTGAGTGAGTGCCTGTGAGTGAGTGAGTGTCTGTGAGTGTCTGTGAGTGAGTGCCTGTGAGTGATGAGTGTCTGTGAGTGAGTGAGTGTCTGTGAGTGAGTGAGTGTCTGTGAGTGAGTGTCTGTGTGTGAGTGAGTGTGTGTGAGTGAGTGTGTGTCAGTGAGTGAGTGAGTGTCTGTGAGTGAGTGTGTGTCTGTGAGTGAGTGAGTGTCTGTGAGTGAGTGTCTGTGAGTGAGTGAGTGTGTGTGAGTGAGTGTGTGTCAGTGAGTGAGTGAGTGTGAGTGAGTGTCTGTGAGTGTCTGTGAGTGTGTGTCTGTGAGTGAGTGAGTGTCTGTGAGTGTGTGTCTGTGAGTGAGTGAGTGTCTGTGAGTGAGTGAGTGTGAGTGAGTGTGTGTCTGTGAGTGAGTGAGTGAGTGAGTGTGTGTCTGTGAGTGTCTGTGAGTGAGTGTCTGTGTGAGTGTCTGTGAGTGAGTGAGTGTGTGTGAGTGAGTGTGTGTCAGTGAGTGAGTGAGTGTGTCTGTGAGTGAGTGTCTGTGAGTGAGTGAGTGTCTGTGAGTGTGTGTCTGTGAGTGAGTGTCTGTGAGTGAGTGTGTGTCAGTGAGTGAGTGTGTCTGTGAGTGAGTGTCTGTGAGTGAGTGACTGTGAGTGAGTGAGTGTCTGTGAGTGAGTGAGTGTGTGTCTGTGAGTGAGTGTGAGTGATTGTCTGTGAGTGAGTGAGTGAGTGTCTGTGAGTGTGAGTGAGTCTGTGTCTGTGAGTGAGTGAGTGTGTGTCTGTGAGTGTCAGTGAGTGAGTGTGTGTCTGTGAGTGAGTGTCTGTGAGTGAGTGTCAGTGAGTGAGTGTCTGTGAGTGAGTGACTGTGAGTGAGTGAGTGTCAGTGAGTGAGTGTGTGTCTGCGTGAGTGTGTGTCTGCGTGAGTGTGTGTCTGTGAGTGAGAGCGTGTCTGTGAGTGAGTGTCTGTGAGTGAGTGTCTGTGAGTGAGTGAGTGTCTGTGAGTGAGTGAGTGTCTGTGAGTGAGTGTCTGTGAGTGAGTGAGTGTCTGTGAGTGAGTGTCTGTGAGTGAGTGAGTGTGTGTGAGTGAGTGTCTGTGAGTGAGTGTCTGTGAGTGAGTGAGTGTCTGTGAGTGTGTGTCTGTGAGTGAGTGTGTGTGAGTGAGTGTCTGTGAGTGAGTGTGTGTCTGTGAGTGTCTGTGAGTGAGTGTCAGTGAGTGAGTGAGTGTGTATGAGTGAGTGTCTGTGAGTGAGTGAGTGCGTGTCTGTGAGTGAGTAAGTGTCTGTGAGTGAGTGTGTGTCTGTGAGTGAGTGAGTGAGTGAGTGTCAGTGAGTGAGTGTCTGTGAGTGAGTGTGTGTCTGTGAGTGAGTGAGTGTGTGAGTGTCTGTGAGTGAGTGTCTGTGAGTGAGTGAGTGTGTGAGTGTCTGTGAGTGAGTGTCTGTGAGTGAGTGAGTGTGTGAGTGTCTGTGAGTCTGTGTCTGTGAGTGAGTGAGTGAGTGTGAGTGTCTGTGAGTGCGTGAGTGTGTGTCTGTGAGTGAGTGAGTGTGTGTCTGTGAGTGAATGAGTGTGAGTGAGTGTCTGTGAGTGTGTGTCTGTGAGTGAGTGAGTGTCTGTGAGTGTGTGTCTGTGAGTGAGTGAGTGAGTGTCTGTGAGTGAGTGAGTGTGTGTGAGTGAGTGTGTGTCTGTGAGTGAGTGTCTGTGAGTGAGTGAGTGTGTGTGAGTGAGTGTGTGTCTGTGAGTGAGTGAGTGTGTGTCTGTGAGTGTCTGTGAGTGAGTGTATGTGTGAGTGAGTGTGTGTGAGTGAGTGTGTGTCAGTGAGTGAGTGAGTGTGTCTGTGAGTGAGTGTCTGTGAGTGAGTGAGTGTCTGTGAGTGAGTGAGTGTGTGTCTGTGAGTGAGTGTGAGTGATTGTCTGTGAGTGAGTGTCTGTGAGTGAGTGAGTGTGAGTGAGTCTGTGTCTGTGAGTGAGTGAGTGTGTGTCTGTGAGTGTCAGTGAGTGAGTGTGTGTCTGTGAGTGAGTGTCTGTGAGTGAGTGAGTGTCTGTGAGTGAGT
Organism: Hydrolagus colliei; assembly: GCA_035084275.1. Lineage (NCBI taxonomy): Eukaryota > Metazoa > Chordata > Chondrichthyes > Chimaeriformes > Chimaeridae > Hydrolagus > Hydrolagus colliei. The sequence continues at coordinate 12,076 of JAYJKW010000515.1, read as the reverse complement.
GACTGTGAGTGAGTAAGTGTCTGTGAGTGAGTGTGTGTGAGTGAGTGAGTGTCTGTGAGTGAGTGAGTGTCAGTGAGTGAGTGTCTGTGAGTGAGTGTGTGTCTGTGAGTGAGTGAGTGTGTGAGTGTCTGTGAGTGAGTGTCTGTGAGTGAGTGTGTGAGTGTCTGTGAGTGAGTGTCTGTGAGTGAGTGAGTGTGTGAGTGTCTGTGAGTCTGTGTCTGTGAGTCAGTGAGTGTGTGTCAGTGAGTGAGTGAGTGAGTGTCTGTGAGTGAGAGCGTGTCTGTGAGTGAGTGTCTGTGAGTGAGTGAGTGTGTGTCTGTGAGTGAGTGCCTGTGAGTGAGTGAGTGTGTGTCTGTGAGTGTCTGTGAGTGAGTGCCTGTGAGTGATGAGTGTCTGTGAGTGTGTGTCTGTGAGTGAGTGTGTGTGTGAGTGAGTGTCTGTGAGTGAGTGTGTGTCTGTGAGTGAGTGAGTGTCTGTGAGTGAGTGTCTGTGAGTGAGTGAGTGTGTGTGAGTGAGTGTGTGTCAGTGAGTGAGTGAGTGTGAGTGAGTGTCTGTGAGTGTCTGTGAGTGTGTGTCTGTGAGTGAGTGAGTGTCTGTGAGTGTGTGTCTGTGAGTGAGTGAGTGTCTGTGAGTGTCTGTGAGTGAGTGTGTGTCTGTGAGTGAGTGAGTGTGAGTGAGTGTGTGTCTGTGAGTGTCTGTGAGTGAGTGTCTGTGTGAGTGTCTGTGAGTGAGTGAGTGTGTGTGAGTGAGTGTGTGTCAGTGAGTGAGTGAGTGTGTCTGTGAGTGAGTGTCTGTGAGTGAGTGAGTGTCTGTGAGTGTGTGTCTGTGAGTGAGTGTCTGTGAGTGAGTGTGTGTCAGTGAGTGAGTGTGTCTGTGAGTGAGTGTCTGTGAGTGAGTGAGTGTCTGTGAGTGAGTGAGTGTCTGTGAGTGAGTGAGTGTGTGTCTGTGAGTGAGTGTGAGTGATTGTCTGTGAGTGAGTGAGTGAGTGTCTGTGAGTGTGAGTGAGTCTGTGTCTGTGAGTGAGTGAGTGAGTGTGTGTCTGTGAGTGTCAGTGAGTGAGTGTGTGTCTGTGAGTGAGTGTCTGTGAGTGAGTGTCAGTGAGTGAGTGACTGTGAGTGAGTGAGTGTCAGTGAGTGAGTGTCAGTGAGTGAGTGTGTGTCTGCGTGAGTGTGTGTCTGCGTGAGTGTGTGTCTGTGAGTGAGTGTCTGTGAGTGAGTGTCTGTGAGTGAGTGAGTGTCTGTGAGTGAGTGTGTGTCTGTGAGTGAGTGTCTGTGAGTGAGTGTCTGTGAGTGAGAGCGTGTCTGTGAGTGAGTGTCTGTGAGTGAGTGTCTGTGAGTGAGTGAGTGTCTGTGAGTGAGTGAGTGTCTGTGAGTGAGTGTCTGTGAGTGAGTGAGTGTCTGTGAGTGAGTGTCTGTGAGTGAGTGTGTGTGAGTGAGTGTCTGTGAGTGAGTGTCTGTGAGTGAGTGAGTGTCTGTGAGTGTGTGTCTGTGAGTGAGTGTGTGTGAGTGAGTGTCTGTGAGTGAGTGTGTGTCTGTGAGTGTCTGTGAGTGAGTGTCTGTGAGTGAGTGAGTGCGTGTCTGTGAGTGAGTAAGTGTCTGTGAGTGAGTGTGTGTCTGTGAGTGAGTGAGTGAGTGAGTGTCAGTGAGTGAGTGTCTGTGAGTGAGTGTGTGTCTGTGAGTGAGTGAGTGTGTGAGTGTCTGTGAGTGAGTGTCTGTGAGTGAGTGAGTGTGTGAGTGTCTGTGAGTGAGTGTCTGTGAGTGAGTGAGTGTGTGAGTGTCTGTGAGTCTGTGTCTGTGAGTGAGTGAGTGTGTGTCAGTGAGTGAGTGAGTGAGTGTCTGTGAGTGAGAGCGTGTCTGTGAGTGAGAGCGTGTGTGTCTGTGAGTGTCTGTGAGTGAGTGCCTGTGAGTGATGAGTGTCTGTGAGTGTGTGTCTGTGAGTGAGTGTGTGTGTGAGTGAGTGTCTGTGAGTGAGTGAGTGTGTGTGAGTGAGTGAGTGTCAGTGAGTGAGTGAGTGTCTGTGAGTGTGTGTCTGTGAGTGAGTGAGTGTCTGTGAGTGAGTGTCTGTGAGTGTGTGAGTGCGTGTCTGTGAGTGAGTGAGTGCCTGTGAGTGAGTGAGTGTGTGTCTGTGAGTGTCTGTGAGTGATGAGTGTCTGTGAGTGAGTGTCTGTGAGTGAGTGAGTGTGTGTCAGTGAGTGAGTGAGTGTCTGTGAGTGAGTGTGTGTCTGTGAGTGAGTGAGTGTCTGTGAGTGAGTGAGTGTCTGTGAGTGAGTGTGTGTGAGTGTGTGTCAGTGAGTGAGTGTCTGTGAGTGAGTGTCTGTGAGTGAGTGTGTGTCAGTGAGTGAGTGTCTGTGGGTGAGTGTGTGTCTGTGAGTGAGTGTCTGTGAGTGAGTGAGTGTGAGTGTCTGTGAGTGAGTGAGTGTGTGTCTGTGAGTGAGTGTGTGTCTGTGAGTGAGTGAGTGTGAGTGAGTGTCTGTGAGTGAGTGTCTGTGAGTGTGTGTCTGTGAGTGAGTGAGTGTCTGTGAGTGTGTGTCTGTGAGTGAGTGAGTGTCTGTGAGTGAGTGAGTGTGTGTGAGTGAGTGTGTGTCTGTGAGTGAGTGAGTGTGTGTCTGTGAGTGTCTGTGAGTGAGTGTATGTGTGAGTGAGTGTGTGTGAGTGAGTGTGTGTCAGTGAGTGAGTGAGTGTGTCTGTGAGTGAGTGTCTGTGAGTGAGTGAGTGTCTGTGAGTGAGTGAGTGTGTGTCTGTGAGTGAGTGTGAGTGATTGTCTGTGAGTGAGTGTCTGTGAGTGAGTGTCTGTGAGTGAGTGAGTGTGAGTGAGTCTGTGTCTGTGAGTGAGTGAGTGTGTGTCTGTGAGTGTCAGTGAGTGAGTGTGTGTCTGTGAGTGAGTGTCTGTGAGTGAGTGAGTGTCTGTGAGTGAGTGACTGTGAGTGAGTGAGTGTCAGTGAGTGAGTGAGTGTCAGTGAGTGTGTGTCTGTGAGTGAGTGTCTGTGTGAGTGTGTGTCTGTGAGTGAGAGCGTGTCTGTGAGTGAGTGAGTGTCTGTGAGTGAGTGTCTGTGAGTGAGTGAGTGTCTGTGAGTGAGTGTCTGTGAGTGAGTGAGTGTCTGTGAGTGAGTGTCTGTGAGTGAGTGTCTGTGAGTGAGTGTGTGAGTGTCTGTGAGTGAGTGAGTGTCTGTGAGTGAGTGTCTGTGAGTGAGTGAGTGTCTGTGAGTGTGTGTCTGTGAGTGTGTGTGAGTGAGTGTCTGTGAGTGAGTGTGTGTGTGTCTGTGAGTGTCTGTGAGTGAGTGTCTGTGAGTGTGTGTGAGTGAGTGTGTGTGAGTGTGTGTCAGTGAGTGAGTGAGTGTGTATGAGTGAGTGTCTGAGTGAGTGAGTGCGTGTCTGTGAGTGAGTAAGTGTCTGTGAGTGAGTGAGTGTCAGTGAGTGAGTGTCTGTGAGTGAGTGTGTGTCTGTGAGTGAGTGAGTGTCAGTGAGTGAGTGTCTGTGAGTGAGTGTGTGTCTGTGAGTGAGTGAGTGTGTGAGTGTCTGTGAGTGAGTGTCTGTGAGTGAGTGTGTGAGTGTCTGTGAGTGAGTGTCTGTGAGTGAGTGAGTGTGTGAGTGTCTGTGAGTCTGTGTCTGTGAGTGAGTGAGTGTGTGTCAGTGAGTGAGTGAGTGAGTGTCTGTGAGTGAGAGCGTGTCTGTGAGTGAGTGAGTGTGTGTCTGTGAGTGAGTGCCTGTGAGTGAGTGCCTGTGAGTGAGTGAGTGTGTGTCTGTGAGTGTCTGTGAGTGAGTGCCTGTGAGTGATGAGTGTCTGTGAGTGTGTGTCTGTGAGTGAGTGTGTGTGTGAGTGAGTGTCTGTGAGTGAGTGTGTGTCTGTGAGTGAGTGCCTGTGAGTGAGTGAGTGTGTGTCTGTGAGTGTCTGTGAGTGAGTGCCTGTGAGTGATGAGTGTCTGTGAGTGTGTGTCTGTGAGTGAGTGTGTGTGTGAGTGAGTGTCTGTGAGTGAGTGAGTGTGTGTGAGTGAGTGAGTGTCAGTGAGTGAGTGAGTGTCTGTGAGTGTGTGTCTGTGAGTGAGTGAGTGTCTGTGAGTGAGTGTCTGTGAGTGAGTGAGTGTCTGTGAGTGAGTGTGTGTGAGTGAGTGTGTCAGTGAGTGAGTGTCTGTGAGTGAGTGTGTGTCAGTGAGTGAGTGAGTGCGAGTGAGTGTCTGTGAGTGTCTGTGAGTGTGTGTCTGTGAGTGAGTGAGTGTCTGTGAGTGTGTGTCTGTGAGTGAGTGAGTGTCTGTGAGTGAGTGAGTGTCTGTGAGTGAGTGAGTGTGTGTGAGTGTGTGTCTGTGAGTGAGTGAGTGTGAGTGAGTGTGTGTCTGTGAGTGTCTGTGAGTGAGTGTCTGTGTGAGTGTCTGTGAGTGAGTGAGTGTGTGTGAGTGAGTGTGTGTCAGTGAGTGAGTGAGTGTGTCTGTGAGTGAGTGTCTGTGAGTGAGTGAGTGTCTGTGAGTGTGTGTCTGTGAGTGAGTGAGTGTCTGTGAGTGAGTGAGTGTCTGTGAGTGAGTGAGTGTGTGTCTGTGAGTGAGTGTGAGTGATTGTCTGTGAGTGAGTGAGTGAGTGTCTGTGAGTGAGTGAGTGTGAGTGAGTCTGTGTCTGTGAGTGAGTGAGTGTGTGTCTGTGAGTGAGTGTGTGTCTGTGAGTGAGTGTCTGTGAGTGAGTGAGTGTCAGTGAGTGAGTGTCTGTGAGTGAGTGAGTGTCAGTGAGTGTGTGTCTGTGAGTGAGTGTGTGTCTGTGTGAGTGTGTGTCTGTGAGTGAGAGCGTGTCTGTGAGTGAGTGTGAGTCTGTGAGTGAGTGAGTGTGTGTCAGTGAGTGAGTGAGTGTCTGTGAGTGAGAGCGTGTCTGTGAGTGAGTGAGTGTCTGTGAGTGAGTGTCTGTGAGTGAGTGTCTGTGAGTGAGTGTCTGTGAGTGAGTGAGTGTCTGTGAGTGAGTGTCTGTGAGTGAGTGTCTGTGAGTGAGTGAGTGTCTGTGAGTGAGTGAGTGTCTGTGAGTGAGTGTCTGTGAGTGAGTGAGTGTCTGTGAGTGAGTGTCTGTGAGTGAGTGAGTGTGTGTGAGTGAGTGTCTGTGAGTGAGTGTCTGTGAGTGAGTGAGTGTCTGTGAGTGTGTGTCTGTGAGTGAGTGTGTGTGAGTGAGTGTCTGTGAGTGAGTGAGTGTCTGTGAGTGAGTGTGTGTCTGTGAGTGTCTGTGAGTGAGTGTCTGTGAGTGTGTGTCAGTGAGTGAGTGAGTGTGTATGAGTGAGTGTCTGTGAGTGAGTGAGTGCGTGTCTGTGAGTGAGTAAGTGTCTGTGAGTGAGTGTGTGTGTGTGAGTGAGTGTCTGTGAGTGAGTGAGTGTCAGTGAGTGAGTGTCTGTGAGTGAGTGTCTGTGAGTGAGTGTCTGTGAGTGAGTGTGTGAGTGTTTGTGAGTGTGTGAGTGTCTGTGAGTGAGTGAGTGTCTGTGAGTGAGTGAGTGTGTGAGTGAGTGAGTGTCAGTGAGTGAGTGTCTGTGAGTGAGTGAGTGTCAGTGAGTGAGTGAGTGTCTGTGAGTGAGTGTCTATGAGTGTGTGTCTGTGAGTGAGTGAGTGTCTGTGAGTGAGTGAGTGTGTGTCTGTGAGTGAGTGAGTGTGTGTCTGTGAGTGAGTGTGTGTCAGTGAGTGTGTGTCTGTGAGTGTGTGTCTGTGAGTGAGTGTGTGTCTGTGAGTGAGTGAGTGTCTGTGAGTGAGTGTGTGTCAGTGAGTGAGTGTGTGTCAGTGAGTGAGTGAGTGTCTGTGAGTGAGTGTGTGTCTGTGAGTGTGTCTCTGTGAGTGAGTGAGTGTCTGTGAGTGAGTGAGTGTCTGTGAGTGAGTGAGTGTCTGTGAGTGAGTGAGTGTCTGTGAGTGAGTGAGTGTCTGTGAGTGAGTGTCTGTGAGTGAGTGTCTGAGTGAGTGAGTGTGTGTGAGTGAGTGTCTGTGAGTGAGTGTGTGTCAGTGAGTGAGTGTGAGTGAGTGTGTGTCAGTGAGTGAGTGTGAGTGAGTGTGTGTCTGAGTGAGTGTCTGTGAGTGAGTGTGTGTCTGAGTGAGTGTCTGTGAGTGAGTGTGAGTGAGTGTCTGTGAGTGAGTGTGAGTGAGTGAGTGTGAGTGAGTGTGTGTCCCCGCACGTGCGTTTTGTGGGCCAAACGTGAAGCCAATGTCGCTCAGCGTCGTCCCCGCAAACAGCCGTGACGTGTGTGTGTGTGTGGGGGGGGGTTGTGTGTGTGTGGGGGTTGTGTGTGTGTGTGTGTGTGGGTTGTGTGTGTGTGTGTGGGGGGGGTTGTGTGTGTGTGTGTGTGTGTGTGGGGGGGGGTTGTGTGTGTGTGTGTGGGGGGGTTGTGTGTGTGTGTGTGTGGGGGGGGGGGTTGTGTGTGTGTGTGTGTGTGGGGGGGTTGTGTGTGTGTGTGTGTGTGGGGGGGGGTTGTGTGTGGGGGTTGTGTGTGTGTGTGTGTGTGTGTGTGTGTGGGGGTTGTGTGTGTGTGTGTGTGTGGGGGTTGTGTGTGTGTGTGTGTGTGGGGGTTGTGTGTGTGTTTGTGTGTGCGTTCCCCCCCCCCCCCCCTCACCTGTCCCACGATGTCCTTGAGGCCGATCTCGTCCCCGTAGTAAGTGAAGGGGGTCCCAGGGAGTGTGAACAGCAGCAGCTGGAAGACCCTCTGGAGATACTCGGGGAGCAGTGATCCCAGATGTCCACCTTCCCTCCCCCCTACCTAGGCACAGGGGGAGAGAGAGAGGGGGGGGGGGGGGTCACACCCTGACCTGTCAGCCACCCCCCCACCTCATCCACAAACCGTCAGCTCAACACCCAGGGGAGAGAGAGTTGGGGGAGACAGGCGAGAGGGGGTTGGGAGAAGAGAGGGGGGAGAGAGTGGGCATAGAGGAGGAGAGAGAAGGAAAGAGAGGAGGAGAGAGAGGGAAGGAGAGAGAGGGGAAGGTTGGGAGAGAGCGGGAGAGAGAGAAGAGGGGAGTTGGCAGGGGGAGAGAGAGAGGAAGAGAGGGGGGGGGGGGGGGATAGAGAGAGAGGAAGGTTGGGAGAGAGGAGAGAGAGAAGAGGGGAGTGAGGGGGGGAAGAGAGGAGGGGAGGGAGAAGAGGAAGGTTGGGAGAGAGCGGGAGAGGGAGAGAAGAGGGGAGTGAGGGGGAGAGAGAGGGAAGAGCGTGAAGGAGAGAGAGGGAGAGAGAGAGAGAGAGAGAGAGAGAGAGAGAGAAGGTTGGGAGAGGAGAGAGCGGGAGAGGGAGAGAAGAGAGGAGCGAGTGTGGGAGAGAGGCGAGAGAAGAGAACGGGAGAGAAGAGAGGAGTGAGGGAGAGAGAGGAGGGAGGGAGGGAAGGGGGGGAAGAGTCGAGAGCAGGAGAGAGGAGTGAGGGGGAGGAGACAGGGGAGGGAGAGACAGAGGGGAGGGAGAGACAGAGGGAGGGGGGGGGGGGGAGGGGGGGGGGGGGGGGGGGGGGGGGAGATACTCACAGACCAGCAAGGATAGCTGTTGTTTGCGCTCTGGATGAAATCCTCGGATGAGGCGTTTGGCTTTCTCCCTCGGGGAGGCTGGAGTTTCGTCAGCGAACGCAGATAGTAACTGCAACACCATCTCCAGCTCCGACAGCTCCACCAGAGAGCGGACATCGCCAGGGTCAGCGTCCGGGTCAGTCACTGCTCCGATCAGGATACTGCGGGGGTGAGGTGGGGTGGGGGAGACAGAGAGAGAACCACAGACGCAGAGGAGAGGGAGAGAGATACACAGAGAGAGAGAGAGAGAGAGAGAGGGAGAGAGGGGGGGGGCAGAGAGGGAGGGGCAGAGAGGGAGGGAGGGAAACACAGACGCAGGAGAGAGAGAGACACACACACAGAGAGAAGGAGGGGGCAGAGAGGGAAAGGAGGGGTGGAGAGAGATACAGAGAGAGGGAGGGAGAGAGAGACACACAGGGAGGGGGAGAGAGACACAAGGGAGAGGGAGGAGACAGAGAGAGAAACACAGACGCAGAGGAGAGAGAGGGGAGGGACGAGAGAGAGACACGGAGAGAGGGAGAGAGGTTGAGACAGATACAGGTAGAGAGGGAGGGAGAGAGGGAGGGAGACAGAGAGAGAGGGAGAGAGATACAGAGAGACACACATACACAGGGAGAGACAGAGACACAGAGTGAGAGAGAGAGAGAGAGATATTGAGATAGACAGAGACATGCAGACACAGAGAGAGAGAGAGACACAGAGAGAGAGAGAGACACGGAGAGAGAGAGAGACACGGAGACAGAGTCACAGAGAGGGAGATAGAGAGAGAGAAAGAGAGAGGGAATACACAGGATTAATATCGTATGTTGTTAAACACCAGGGAAGAAATAATAATAATACTAATCCAGGCGTGTGACCCACAGACTTATCCCGTCACCGAGAACGTCTCAAAGCGCTTCACGGGGACACACTGTAAAGTGTAGGGACTGTGTGTATTTTGTGAACAAGGGCGAGAGGGAGAGAGTCACAGAGAGAGGGAGATCTGTGTGTGTGTGTGTGTGACTGTGTGTGTGTGTGTGTGTGTGTGTGTAGTAAGGAAACGTGCCTAAGGTTTGGCTCTGTCCTGCCCGGGAATCAAACACAGATCCTCTCGCTCGCGAGGCCAGGGCTCTAACCCACTGAGCTACAGGGACTGTGGCTGGCGAGCGAGCGAGCAAGAGAGAGAGAGCGAGAGAACGAGCGAGAGGGAGAGGGAGAGAAGAGAGAGGCCAGGGCTCTAACTCATTGAGCTACAGGGACTCTGGCTTGTGAGAGAGAGAGAGAGAGAGAGAACGAGCGAGAGGGATAGAAGAGAGAGAGAGAGAGAGGCCAGGGCTCTAACCCACTGAACTACAGGGACTGTGGCTGGCGAGCGAGCGAGCGAGAGAGAGAGCGAGAGAGAAGAGAGAGAGAGAGAGAGAGAGAGAGAGAGGCCAGGGTTCTAACCCACTGAGCTACAGAGACCGTGGCTGGCAAGAGAGCTACAGGGGACTCCAGAGATAAGGAAATTAAGTTCTTTGTAAACCCAGGAGATTTGCAGAATTTGCAAATAATCCTGTCCGGCTGGTGGGCGTGTGTGGGGCAAGTTTCCTCGCCGTCTCAAAGCGCTTCACGGGGACACGCTGCAAAGTGTAGTGACTGCGTGTGTTTTGTGGGCGAGGGAGGGAGGGAGAGACCGAGAGAGACACAGAGAGAGAGAGAGAGAGAGAGAGAGAGAGAGAGAGAGAGAGACAGGCACACAGTTAGAGAGAGACCACATACCGAGGCTTGTCCTCTGTAGAGATGTTGTTGACGAGAGTTTTCCACTCGTTGACCACGGCCGCGGACTACAAACCAAACACAGGTCACGTCAGGACACACACAGACACCCCCTGGGCAGAGAGAAACGGCTCCCATCCTCTCCCCCCCGGTCAGTCTGTCAGAGGTGGGGAGAGAGAGGGTGGGGGGGAGAGGAGGAGAGGGCAGGTGGTGGGAGGGAGGGAGTGAGTGAGTGAGTGAGGGAGGGAGGGAGGTGGGGTGGGAGGGAGGGACTGGGAGAAAAGGAGAGAGCGAGGGAGGGAGGGAGGGAGGGAGGGAGGTGGAGAGGAGGAAAGAAGGAGGAGGAGAGGGCGGGAAGGGAAGAGGAGGAGGGATGAAGAGGGGGAGAGGGCGGGAAGGGGGTATAAGGAGTGTGGGGGGAGAGAAGGAGGGAGGGAGAGAAGGAGGGAGGGAGAGAAGGAGGGAGAGGAGAGAGCAAGGAAGGGACAGGGAAAAATGCACCACCGCGATTGTGCCGGATAAGATCCGATTATTCGAATGGGGACCTTTGTTTTGAGGTGCTGGTTATACGGAAGTTACGGTTGATCGGGTCACGGGTAACCAGGCTTTTACTGTATTATTATTATGATTATTATTAGTTTAATCACTCACCGAATTCATGACCTGTTCAATGGCCCCCAATCTCAGCCCATCAAAGCCTTGGTCCAGCCAATACCTCAGGGCTTCCTTCATCTGGAGCAAACACAACAGATACTTACACACTCACACTCAACAACAACGTTGATCTATAACGCCCCCTCCACGCCGGACAGCGTCTCAGAGCGCTTCATAATAACGGACCCCGGGGACCGAGCCAGGGGGAGAGAGAGGGAGGGAGGGGGGGGGGGGGGGGGGGAGACAGGGGCAGGGGGAGAGAGAGGGAGGGAGGGGGGGGGGGAGCCAGGGGCAGGGGGAGAGAGAGGGAGGGAGGGGGGAGCCAGGGGCAGGGGGAGAGGGATGGAGGGAGGGGGGGGAGCCAGGGGCAGGGGGAGAGAGAGGGAGGGAGGGGGGGGGGGGGGGGGGAGCCAGGGGCAGGGGGAGAGAGAGGGAGGGAGGGGGGGGGGGGGGGGGGGGAGCCAGGGGCAGGGGGAGAGAGGTGACCAAAGGCGCGGTTGAAGAGAAAGGTCTTCAGCTGTGACCTGAAGCTGGGAAGCGAGGGGGGGGGGGGGGGGGGCGAGGGGAAGGGAGTGAGGGAGGGAGTTCCAGAGCCTCGGGGTGTAGTGACTGAAGGTCCGGCTGCCGAGGGTGGAGCGGAGGACTCGGGGGGGACATGGAGGAGGCCAGACCCAGGGGAGCGAAGGCAACGGGAGCTGGGCTGGGGGGAGAGGAGATCAGAGAGATAGGGGGGGGGGGGGGGGGGAGAGGAGATCAGAGGAGTGGAGGGATTCGAAGACAAGGGTGAGGATGTTGTAGTCGATCCTCTCGGGGACAGGGAGCCAGTGAGGTCTGGCGAGGACTGACTGGGGGGTAATGGGGGGAGAGAGAAGTTTGGTGCGGGGGGTGAGAACGCGGGCGGCAGAGTTTTGAATGAGCTGGACTCTCTGGATTGTGGTGGAGGGGAGACCGGAGAGGAGGGCGTTTGGAATAGTCCAGCCGAGAGGTGACGAAGGCCTAGCCCAGGGTTTCAGTGGCTTGTGGGGGGAGGCATTGCCGGGGACGGGAGGTGGGACTGTGTTTGGTGGGGAGCGGGCTCTGATTGGGGGGGATGGGAGAGAGTCTGTATTTGGGTAGGGGGGTGGGGGTTGTGTTTAGCGGGGGAGGGGGGCTGTGTTTGGGGGAAGGGGAGATGTGTCTGGGGGGCTGTGTTGGGGGAGGGGGGCTGTGTTTGGGGGAAGGGGAGATGTGTCTGGGGGGCTGTGTTGGGGGAGGGGGGCTGTGTTTGGGGGAAGGGGAGATGTGTCTGGGGGGCTGTGTTGGGGGAGGGGGGCTGTGTTTGGGGGAAGGGCAGATGTGTCTGGGGGGCTGTGTTGGGGGAGGGGGGCTGTGTTTGGGGGAAGGGAAGATGTGTCTGGGGGGCTGTGTTGGGGGAGGGGGGCTGTGTCTGGGGGAAGGGGAGATGTGTCTGGGGGGCTGTGTTGGGGGAGGGGGGCTGTGTTTGGAGGAAGGGGGGCTGTGTCTGGGGGGCTGTGTTGGGGGAGGGGGGCTGTGTTGGGGGAGGGGGGCTGTGTTGGGGGAGGGGGGCTGTGTTGGGGGAGGGGGGCTGTGTTGGGGGAGGGGGGCTGTGTCTGGGGGGCTGTGTTGGGGGAGGGGGGCTGTGTCTGGGGGGCTGTGTTGGGGGAGGGGGGCTGTGTCTGGGGGAAGGGGAGATGTGTCTGGGGGGCTGTGTTTGGGGGAGGGGGGCTGTGTCTGGGGGGCTGTGTTGGGGGAGGGGGGCTGTGTCTGGGGGAAGGAGAGATGTGTCTGGGGGGCTGTGTTGGGGGAGGGGGGCTGTGTCTGGGGGGCTGTGTTGGGGGAGGGGGCCTGTGTCTGGGGGGCTGTGTTGGGGGAGGGGGGGGGGGCTGTGTGTGGGGGCTGTGTTGGGGGAGGGGGGGGGGCTGTGTGTGGGGGGCTGTGTTGGGGGAGGGGAGGGGGGCTGTGTGTGGGGGGCTGTGTTGGGGGAGGGGAGGGGGGCTGTGTGTGGGGGGCTGTGTTGGGGGAGGGGGGGGGGGCTGTTTTACCTGCAGTGAGCTCCGGCGCGGGGTGACCTGGCTGAAGTCGAGGCCAAACCAGGCGTCCGCCCCGTTATAGTTTGGGGTCAAATCCAGGATCATCTTAATACCTGATGGGGGGGGGAGGAGAGGTCAGAGAATACAGGGCATCCAGCAACGCCCCCCA
>JAYJKW010000146.1:0-19398 GCA_035084275.1 Hydrolagus colliei | reverse complement strand
TTATAATTGTGTTAGTTAGTGCCTAAATGGTTTTCAAATGAATAATAATCTTCAAAAGATGCAATATGGCAGTTGTGCAACAGAGACTCAGCCTGACTATTTGTGTTCAGTTCCTACAATAAAGCAAAACCGTCTGTTCACTCAGCTTTCACACAGTGTCAGTATAGTGTAATACCACAGTGAGCAGCTATCGGAAGACTGATGAAATCCTCACGTCCATATACAGAGCAGTGGAGAGGGATAATGCAAGCAACCTCATCAAAAGATCCAACAAAGATTGTGACCATTGATCATAAAAGGTGTCCCATCAAAGCACCAGAGCGGCACTGACAAAGGGAGGTTATACTTTATCGTTGTACACGATTACAAACATAATAATCTCCTAAAATATATTTTCTAAATGCAGCATTGACACACCAGTTGCCATCTGCATCCAAGGTTAGATTTTCAAACAACTCAGGATTTTCATCCTACGATTTGCAATTTCATTTTTGTTTTTGCCAAGAATCCCCCCAGATGGTCATTCACCTCATGGCTGTCTGTGGGTCACTGCTATTAGCAAATTGGTCACCACAAAATACACAGTCACTGCAGATTCATAGAATCGTAGAATTATACAGCACAGAAGGAGGCCATTCAGCCCATTGTGTCAGTCTGACTCTATGAAATAGCTGCCCAAATTAACAACAACAACAACATTACATTTGTATAGCTCCTTCCATGTTGGGAGTACGTCCCAAGGTGCTGGAGAGTCAATGTTTCAGACCCGAGCTGGGGTCGGGATCGGGGAGGGTGGAGAGCAAGGAAGGGATTTGGGGTGACTGATGGGACCATTGAAGATGAGGGTTTTGAGGTGGGACTTGAAGGAGGCTAGGGATGGGGCGAGGCGGGATTGTGGGACGGAATTCCAGAGGTTAGGGGCAGGGTAGCTGAAGGTTCACCTGCTGATGGTGGGGCAGGTGGGGTGGGGGACATGGAGCAGGCCGGATCCCGCTGAGCAGAGGGAGTGGGAGGTTGGTAAGGGGTTAGAAGGTTGCAAAGGTAGGCTGGGGTGAAGCAGTGGAGGGCCTTGAAGGTGAGGACCAGGATCTTGAATTGAATCCTCTGGGTGATGGGGAGCCAATGAAGTCAGCCAAGAATGGGGGAGAGGCGGTGTAGGAGAATGGAGTGGTCCACACTGTCAAAGGCAGCGGAGAGGTCAAGGGGACCAAGGAGGCAGAGAGAGCCCTGATCACAGATGTTTAGAATGTCTTTGGAGACTTTGACCAGCGCTATCTCCGTGCTATGGGCAACACAGAAACTGGTTTGGCAGTTCAATCCAGTTTCGTGGAGAGGGAATGGCAAGAGCAAAAGGACCAAAGATGGGACGCAATGACTCGTTCCAGGGCCTAAGACAGGAATGGGAGGTTGTAGATTGGGTGGTAGCTCGAAGTAATGCCACTCCCCCACTCTCTCTCTCCATAGAACTGCAAATTTATCCTTCCCAAATATTTATCTACTCTCTTGAGAGTTGTTATCAACAACAACAAAATTACACTTGTATAGCGCCTTTCACATCAGGTGGACATCCCAAGGCGCTATGAAATCATCTTCCATCAAAATTTCTCGCAAATCATTTCTGGCAAATTTCTGGCAAATCATTCCAGATCCAAACAACTGTGAAAAAATGTCCCCCTCACCTTCCCCTCTAGTTCTTCTGGCATCTATTTCAAATTGGTGTTCTTTGGTAATTGACCCATCCCCAGATGGAAACAGTTTCTCCCTGTTTACCCTATCGAATCCCTTCATTATTTTGAACACCTGTATAAAATCTCCCCTTAACTTTCTCTGCTCCAAGGAGAAAAATTCTAGTTTCTCATCATAACTGAAGTCCCTCATTCCTGGTACCATCCTAGCAAATCTCGTTTGCATCCTCTACAAGGCCCTGACATTCTTCCTCAAGTTTGGTGTCCAGAACAGAACACAGAATTTTGTGAACACAGAACACAGTATTTTATAAAGATTCATCATAACCTCATTACTTTGGTAGTCCAAGCCTCTATTTATAAAGCTGAGTATCTCATATCCTTTTTTTTAACAGCTTTGTCTACCTGTCCTACCACCTTCAAAGATTTGCTAATGTGGATATCCCTGGTCTCTCTGTTCTTGCACCCCCTTTAAGATTGACCATGTATCTTATGTTGCCTCTCTTCATTCTTCCTCCTGAAATGCATCACTTTGCATTTCTCTATATTAAATTTAATCTGCCATGTGTCCGCCCATTTTACCAGTTTGTGTATATCCTCTTGCAGTCTGCTTCTTTCCTTCTCACCATTTACTACTTTTCCTAGCATTGTAATGTCTGCAAATTTGGATATTGTGCTCCCGATACTCAAATCCAGGTCATTTATATAGATTATAAAGAACGGTGGTTCTAACACCGACTCCTGGAGACACCACTGAACACTTCTCCCCAGTCAGAGAAACAACCATTCACTACCACACTACGTTTCCCCCAGACAGTTCTGTATCTAAGCTACCACTGTCCCTTTAATACCAGGGCCGATCAAATTCCTTTGAAAATCCATACAAACTACATCAACTGCACTCCTACCTTCATCCACCCTCTCCGTTACCTCATCAAAAACCTCTATCAGGTTTGTTAAACATGATTTGCCTTTAACAAATCTATGTTGGCTGTCCTTTATGAACCCATTTTTTCCAAGTGAAAATTTATTTTGTCCAAGATTATAGTCTCTAGAAATTGCTCATAACTGACATTAGGCCAGTGGTTTTCAAACTGTGGGTGGCGCCTCCCTTGGGGGGCATGTACCATTGGCTGAGGGGGCGCGGAGCTTTAGAGCCTCAAGCCCCAATTCAATCTCTTTGCCCCCTCTAATTTCATTTTTTAACTGTCTTCTGTACTTTCTATATTCTGTTTGATTATCTTCTGGATTTTGGACTTGACTTTTATCATATGTCTCCTTTTCCTGTTTTATTTCACCTGCAATGCCTTCCATGGCCATGACCCACCCTACCTCTGCGACCTCCTAACCCCCTACCAACCTTCTGGGTTTGTTGCAAATGTAATTCCCCTGCACAAATCTCAGTACCTTTGCATTTTGCTGCTCCAGCAAATAAATAACAAAAGTGATATAGTCTTAAAAAGCTGATCAATCCTTGAAACATTTCTGCAACTTCCCATTATTTCTGCATAGCAAATGCTGATGCATAAAACAGCATTTAGAAGGAAGGAAGGAGGGAATGACTGACTGCGGACAGATTGGAATTGATTTCCATGTCATAGAGCCTCTGACCTACTAAAAGGTTGGAGACCTGCAATATTTCATAGCGTGCAACTAACAAGTCGCTGAGCAAGCTGAAGCCCTTCTAAAAAAAAATTCCGCAAAAGATTTCTTAACTTAAATTTGTCTCTCGTGCTATCTTGTGCTTGAATAAGCTCTCTGAGATGATATTCTACTTGAATGGGGCTACATAATGAATAATAATAATAACATTTCCATTTGATACAGCATCTTATCGAGCCATCTCAAAGTGCTTTAAAGAATATACTGCAAAGTGAATTGATTATATTTTGCAGGTGAAAAATAAAGGCAATTTGTTGAAATTGCAAGAATGGGATGGGGAAGGGGATCTATGGAAAGCATAAGTACACCAACAAGGTTTCAGGGTTATGTATTCACAGCTATAGTTGAATTTTCTGAGGCAAGAATACAATGATGTGCAATTTATGGTTCGCGAAACTCATGAGTGCAAAGTCTGCCAACAAACAACAGTTAATGTAGGTGAAAGATTGTTATACAATATTATAATGTTGCCCACAAAATACAGTCACTACACTTTACAGTATATCCTGTGAAACTCTTTGAGATGTCTCCAAGATTGTGATAAGGTGCAATATTAAATGCAAGGATTACTATTATTATAAAGATTAGTATAATGGGCGCAAACTTGGATTGTTATAATGAAGGCAACATCTGGAATGTTACATGGATCCCTTCCAACACACAGCATGGGCAGATAAGTGGAGAGAAACAAGACTTTAGACAATTAATATGGATGGAGCTGGATTTTACAACCACCATAAAAAATCAGCAAACAAAATACTACAACACATGTTACCTATCAGTCAAATGGGCAATCACTGCACTTAGTGAGTGCTGGAGCCAACACAGAGCAATGGCACGTTTTTATTCACTGTTGAGTCTTTTCAAAACAGCCAAGTAGAAAGGTGACCAGGATCTGGATTTAATCTACGTACATACCCATATATAGTTCCCAATTTGACAAATTCTTAATTTTGAAGATGCTTTTTTCGGTAAGTTACTTTAAACAGAAAAACAGCTTCAAGTTTAAATCTAAATCTCCTGTGGTTATTAGAGGGTGGGAAAAAAACAATATTGCATTCCATGTATCAACACATACATAAAACAAAATACCCATGTATCACTCTTAATTGAGAGCAGATGTTTCAATCTAAGTTTTTCAAATATTAATTAGATCTGCTTTATCATCGCCTCCAAAGCTTCCCATCTACAAGCGAAAGGCTTCAAGCTTCAGGATTTCAAATCAAAAATGGATTTCAAATAAAAAAATACGCATTCACTTGGAGATCTTTGCAATGTGAAAAGCACTATGTCAAATGCAAGTACTGTACTGTAGTGGTATTATGACCAGTAACAGAAACAGAAGTCGCTGGGAACACTCAGCAGGTCAGGCAGCATCTATGGAGAAAGGAAAAGTGAGTAAATGTTTCGAGTCCACGACCCTTTGTCAGAAGCATTATGACTAGTCTTTGCCATGCCATCACATAGAGAATGGCACGGCAATTGGTACCCCTTCATAAAAGGAGGGAGGGAAATGTTTAAGGGCAGATAGTGATGGAATAGAGCTGTAATTGATTATCCCTTTTAAAAACTATCGTGGATTCTGCTCCAAACACTACTTTTGGTACTGGTATTAAATGCTTTAATGAGCATGTGTAAAAAAAACAGTCTGCTAACCTCGCTCTTTGTCTGCATGGTAATGATGTTGAACAGATGCCATCTATTTACTGTCTCAATAACTTGCATTTTGTTGGCAAAAAGGAAGGTCGAAAAGGAAAGTCTTTAGGAGGGATTTAAAGTTGGGGGAGGGGAGGGAGTGGTCAAGGAAGAGGAATTGAGAGAGAGAGAGATCCAGAGTTTTGGGGCCTAATGGCTGAAGGCACGACCAACAATTGTGGTGCAGAGGGGTGAGGGATAAACATGAGGCCGGAGCTGGTCTGGCGGGGGCAGCGGGGGGGCTGGAGGAGGTGGAGGGTGGGGAGGTTAATAGATTGGAAAGGTGTACACGAGGGCTTCGGCTGCATTGTTTGTGAGATACAGACAATGTAACGGAGGTGGGCAATGTGACTGAGGTGGAAAAAATGGTCCTGATCAAGGAACGGATGTGGGGTAAAAAGGACAGCTGGAGATCAAACCTGATGCCTGAGTTGTAGAGTCTGAGGGAGAGCACTGGCAGGTTAATAATAATAATAATAGTAACAATAATAGCAATGATAATAATCCTTGCGTTTGATAGTGGAAAAAATGATGGAGTGTTTGTTTGGGGGGAGGGTGATATGAGAGGAGAGGGAGATGAGGAAGTCTTTCCTCATAAATAAAGCCTCTCACAACCTGGTGAGCCTGCTGAGATAAGAGATTGCTATCGCTGTTAACACTAGCGGTCTCTGTGGCCTTCCCCATATTCGTCTATCAGTATGAACAAACATTTTATTCGAGTTAGTTACTGAATTTGTCAGTTTTTAATCAGCAAAAAGCATCACTTTTAGATTCAAGCATTTCAGCACTTCTCTGATTTCAGTGCCTGGCTCGTTTCATTTTTCCGAGTTTGCAGATGTTTGTGCGCAGTTTCGAGGGTGAGATTGGGAACTAAAGATCTCACACCCCAGAGAGATAAACAACTGCTAAGACTAAAAGTCTTGCGGCCCAGCTTACTATTCAGACTGTGGTTGCACACCCCAGAGAACCAGATAGTTGTTAAAAGTGAAGGATAGTCTGCTCTGTACATTCTCCTTGCCATTGTTCTCTTTCCAAAGCATCTGTAGCACGAGGAGTGCTTTGCGAGCCAGAATGGGACTGGCTTTGATTTGTCTGCATTTACCACCCAGGGTTAGCATCTCCTCTCTGTGCTATTTACACAGATTCAATTCATCCAGATGGAGCAGCCAATTCCCCACTGACCTTGATTGAAGGCTGTGCGGCTGACATCAAATTACATCCCATTTCATTGGGATTCAGATTGTGTACGTTGGAGGAATGAAATGAGCGTTAGAGACTCGTTGCACACGTGATAATTAATTCGAGTTGGTAATGTTGCATTTCTATCAAATGTCCTCACCAAACAGAAAAGCATCAATTAGATGGTACGGATGGAGAACCAGCAAGGTTGAAGAAAAAGCCCTAACGTGTGAAAAAAAAAGTGATTTATTTTAACTAGAGCCGGTTTGCAGTGCAGATGTATATAATTAAGAAAGATATGTTTGGGCAATCTGTAAAATGCTGCTCTGTGGTTCAAGATTAAAATAGATTACCCTGTCTATTCTATCCAGCAATGCCAAAGTGCTGGTTTGTCCACATTATATCAATCATTAGAAGGTTATATACAAGCCACAAAGTTTTACTTTCTAAAAAAAAGACTGTGTTACACATGTCTTATTGCACTCAAACCAACAGCCTCCAGCTCTGTTAACAGAACACGACTCGGAGGAGTTCATTCCACTTGCCTTAAGTGATCCAAATGCAGCCCTTGAGTGAACAAGATACTCTGCTGTGTGCTGAAGATAAATAATCCTCACTGTTGATCATCTCAAAATGGCTCCAATGTTTCATAGTGCAGTACTTATTATTAAGTGCAGTGAGTGTAATTCACATTCCCAGCATGAGCTCACTGAGACGATATCAGCAATATCTATATCCCCTGCATTCATTAGAGTGTCTAATCTGGAAGCATTGGATCAAATGGGCCAAAGGGCCTTCTTCATCTGAATTGAGTTTGTGACCAGATGAATTTCTTGCCATTATTTGTCCCTATTCTGTTTCCATTAGCTTCCTCAGCATCATGTGGGCTATTCTTTTGCACAAATCTGACTAACCTTCTTCATTATACAGTATTGAAATAAATCTTTTCACTGCATTGTTTGGAAAATATTTTTCATTGGCTTTTTAAAAATTAAATAATACTTTTTAACCATTTTGGGGGCTATCCAACAGAAACATTGGACACTCAGCACTCAGTCTCCCAAACCTAGAGCCAGCAATAGGCACACAAAATAGTTGGAAACAAAATAAAGTTAGATTGCAGAATTGCGATCTGGCTTTGAGTAAGAAAATAAATGTACAATAATGCAGTATGTTCGGTACCAAGATTTATTGCAGCATTTTATTTGAAAGATGACAGTGGGATGATTTGTTTATGCAATATTAATATAACAGAGGTTTTCCATGCACTACATTCCTTCATCTCTTTGTCAGTATACAGAAAGATTAAGTTTTATTTTTAAAAAGCCAATGAAAAATATTTTCCAAATAAGGCAATGTTTTCTACAGCAGTCATACATATTCAAAACATAAAATGTCCTTGATAAACTATTCAGCAATCCTTTTCATGAAAGTTTTTGGCATTCTGTGTTCTTTTCCAACCTTTCATCATTTATTAGGTGCTACATTTATGTTGGAGTCATTCATTCAGGCCAGGGAGTGTTTCTTTACCCAGAGTGTACAGGTTGCCAAGAAGGATACTTGAGGCTGGTCACTGAATCAATAATAATAATAATAATAATCCTTGCATTTGATATAGCACTATTCACGTCTTCTAGACATCTCAAAGCGCTTCACAGAATATACTGTAAAGTGAATTGACTGAATATTTGTGGGCGAAACACAGCGGCCGATTGTGCACAGCAGTGTTCCACTGCTTCATCCTTAATTTAGAGATCTTTGTTTTCTTAACAAGAACCATCTTCGAAACTCAAACAGAATTTAAGAATTTGCCATAATTCCGGATCATCTTACATTTGAAAACAAAGTGGTCTTACAGACTAAAACTAGGTGGAATTTCATAGCTGTGGTGCCTACACACACAATCCTCTCTTATGATCCTGTAATTAGCTTCTTGGGCGCCTTGCACAGTGGCTGCTAGGGTAGTGAATAGGGTCCGTCGATATGGAAATTTTCCGATTTAGATATATCGATGGGCTCATACCGAAATATCGATATTTTCAGTTTTTTCGTACTGCGCATTTGGAGTGTGAGCGCATTCCGGGTGTGTGAGCATTTGGGGCCTATCTCCTCAGGAGGTAAATATATTTCTCTCTCTGTGTCTCTCACTCTCTCCATTTCTGTGTTTTTCTGTCTGTGTCTCTGTGTCTCTCTCCTCTCTCACATCACCCCCATCTCTATCTACCTGTATATTATCACATCCACCCCATCTCTCCACCCACCCCCCACCCCCGCCATCTCTCTCTCCCTCCCCCCACAGCCGTCTCTCTCCCGCACCCCCCCAGCCATCTCTCTCCCCCCCCAACACCCCCCAGCCGTCTCTTTCCCCCTCCCACCCCCGACGTGTCTCTCTCCCTCCCCCCAGCCATCTCTCTCCCCCTCCCCCCCCCAGCCGTCTCTCTCCCCCTCGCCCCCCAGCCGTCTCTTTCCCCTTCCCCCCCCCCGCCGTGTCTCTCTCCCTTCCCCTAGCCGTCTCTCTCCCCCTCTCCCCCCCAGCCGTCTCTCTCCCCCTCTCCCCCCCAGCCGTCTCTCTCCCCCTCGCCCCCTAGCCGTCTCTCTCCCCCTCACTCCCCCCAGCCGTCTCTCTCCCCCTCACCCCCCCAGCCATCTCTCTCCCCCTCCCCCCCAGCCGTCTCTCTCCCCCTCACCCCCCACAGCCGTCTCTCTCCCCCTCACCCCCCCAGCTGTCTCTCTCCCCCTCCGCCCCCCCTAGCCGTCTCTCTCCCCCTCTCCTGCCCCCCCAGCCGTCTCTCTCCCCCTCTCCCCCCCAGCCGTCTCTCTCCCCCTCTCCCCCCCAGCCGTCTCTCTCCCCCTCGCCCCCTAGCCGTCTCTCTCCCCCTCACTCCCCCCAGCCGTCTCTCTCCCCCTCACCCCCCCAGCCATCTCTCTCCCCCTCCCCCCCAGCCGTCTCTCTCCCCCTCACCCCCCACAGCCGTCTCTCTCCCCCTCACCCCCCCAGCTGTCTCTCTCCCCCTCCGCCCCCCCTAGCCGTCTCTCTCCCCCTCTCCTGCCCCCCCAGCCGTCTCTCTCCCCCTCACTCCCCCCCAGCCGTCTCTCTCCCCCTCACCACCCACCCCAACCGTCTCTCCCCCCCCCCCCCCACCCCTTGCATACCTGTATATTGTATTCGAGGACTATGAATACAATATGGCGGCTTTGCACCTCGGTCTGTGCATTGTGTATAGAGATGAGCATTCTGGGTCTTGTAGTTCAGTGTGCGCGCATTCCGATTTTTTACCTCGATATATCGATTTTACGATATATCGATATTTTTGAAATGCCTATATCGGCGTATCGATATGAAAATTATATCGGGTTTTAGCGATATATCGATATATCGCCGGACCGATATATCGACTAACATCCGGGTTCACATTTACTACGAGGTAAACAACGGTATGTGTGTGGAGTAAGAAAAGTTGCCTCAAGTCTTGCCTCATCCTGCTCTGGGTTGGAATGGAACCCAAGTCCTCTTGCTTGTAAAGCGAGCGCTCAAACCACTACAATACAGGACTCAACACCTTCCTCCTCCCAACCCCATCCCAGTTCAAACCTTGGTTAATCCACCCTCCGCTCCAAAAACAGGATGGGAACAGCATTGACTGAGGTGTTGATGTGAAATCTGTAGTTTCTCTGCGTGATGGTGGATATTTTGGGAAGGACACCATTGACTCCAAGAGTGGTGGTGTAGACAAGCGGGATCAGGACACAGGGGTTTGGTTAAACCAACTGGTCATCCAACAGGTAACCAGGTTGGTTGTTGTTTATCTTAGACTATATGAGTTCAAATCCTGATATGTGGATTGAACCCATAAACTTCTGACTACTTGAATCCCCTTTGGCAGTAAAGACTTTTTAGTAACACACAATCTAGGCTCGGATAGCTCTGTAAATGTCATATGTGAAGTGCAAGACTCCATTTTGTCGTGTTTGGTCTCATAAATATCTAGCTTTCCAAAAATCACTCAAGCTGTTAATGTACCTTTCCCCAAACCCCAAATAAAATGTATCAATTTTAAATTGCAATTAGAAAGATGGGATTCTTTTCTCTGATTGATAGTCAGTGGGGAACAATTTCTCTTAAAGTTCCCATTGCAACTGGTCGGGCATTTTGGCAATCTGCCATTTCATTTAGTATTGACCTTTTCCCCATCAATTTACTCCCTGCGTTCTATCTCTGAAGGTTGAGGAATTATTAGACTCAGCTTTGTTGTTGAATTCAGTTCCTAACTTTGAAGCCGATTTTCTTCAAAGAATTTACAGAAAACTGTCATAAAAAGTAAGAAATAATAATAATCCTTGCATTTGATATGGCGCTTTTCAAGTCTTCTGGACATCTCAAAGCGCTTCCCATATATGCTGTAAAGTGAATTGACTGTATTTGTGGGTGAAATGCGGCAGCCAATTTTTCACAGCAATGTCCCACAAATAGTCATGGATTGAAATGACCAATTCTGACGAAGGGTTGTAGACCCGAAAAGTTGACTCTTTTTCCTTTCTCCATGGATGCTGCTTGACCTGCTGAGTTTCCCCAGCAACTTTTGTTTTTGTTTCAGATTCCCAGCATCTGTAGTATTTTGTGTTCAATTTATTATGGGTCTTTTTTTTCTCGAGGGATCATTATCAGACGTGTGGACTAGGGAAACTGGCACCATGCCTGGAATCAAACCCAGGCCTCTCGCTTGTGAGGTGAGTGCTCTAACCACTGAGGTAGGGAGAGTTCTCTAACCACTGAGATTAAAGGATATGGGGATAGGGCAGGTAAGTGGAGGTAGAGTAGAAGATCAGCCATGATCTTACTAAATGGTGGTGTGTGCTCGAGGGACCGAATGGCCTATTCATGCTCCTGTTTCTTATGTTCTTATGTACAGGACTATAGGATTTGAGGTACAGATCAGCCATGCAGCACAGATTTTTTTCCAACACTTTCCCCGTATTGCTGATTCCCTCTTGCTGTGTCCAAATTCAGGGATTGCTTTTTCCTCCACACTCCGAC
Organism: Hydrolagus colliei; assembly: GCA_035084275.1. NCBI lineage: Eukaryota > Metazoa > Chordata > Chondrichthyes > Chimaeriformes > Chimaeridae > Hydrolagus > Hydrolagus colliei. The sequence continues at coordinate 8,142 of JAYJKW010000146.1, read as the reverse complement.
TGCCCTCCACTCCCCTCTGACTGCCCCCCCTACTCACCCTCACTGCCTCCTCACTCCCCCGGACTACCTCCCTCTACTCGCCTCCCCACTTGCTCCAAATGACCGCCCCCACTCCCCCCCGACACCTCGCTGATGTACTAAAATTGATCAAGTATTAATTTACTATTAAGTAAGATTGCATTTAGGAATTTGCCAAATTCAGGACATTCTGAATTGTTGCAAAATTAAATCTAGACCCAGGTGAAATTTCTCCTTGTTTATTTTTATTGAATGCACCCATATGCACACACACACACACAAACACACACAAAAGTAAATACAACGGCCGTACTAATCTTTACAAAGCATGCAAGCCATTCACACAACTCAAGAAGACACGAACTCACGACTCCTGTGGCGGTAATTGTTTTGCACATATCAGCAACTCCATAAAAATGAACATTAATGAGCAGTCCCTCCATCCCCTCCCTCCCTAGCCTCCTTCAAATCTCTCCTCAATCGACGGACCCATCGGAAACTCCTAATACCCCCCTTCCCTCCCCCCACCCCCCGTCCTCAGCTCGGGTATGAAGCAGTGACTGTCAGCACCTTGGGACGTCCTCCTGACGTGAAAGGCGCTATACTGTACAAGTGCAAGGCAACATCCTACTAACATTCTCCAAAGTGGACTCTGGAAGTGCATCGATAGTAAGAAAGAACTGTAACAAGGTGACTGTAAACCGCAACAGTACAGACCAGTAGGATGTTGACAGAGAATAGTCTAATAATAATGACAATTAATGCCTTGCTCAGTGATCTCCCCATTTCCTCCCTCCATAACCTGCAGATCATTCAGAACTCTGCAGCCCGTGTCCTCTCCCACACCTCGCACTGCCTCGCCACCCCACTCCCCAGCCTCCTTCAAGTCCCGCTTCAAGACCCTTCCCCTCACCGCAAGGCACTATCCAAATGTATTTTTGTTGTTGTTATACAAATACAGCACATCATCTCAACAGAACACGTAAAGGTTCTGTGGATATGGAACATAGATAGAGAGAAATATGAAATATAAAAGAGGTTCCCTATAAAGAGATTAAAGAGAGGGGCAGAGTGATAGACGGAACAAAGAAATGTGACATTCAAAGAAGGTGTACTACAGAGAGATCAAACAGATTAGGAGAGAGACAGGCAGAACATGCACAACATGTGAAACAAGATTCTGCTACTCCAAAATTTGACAACTCTAAGTCTATGAAATATTTGAACCTTTGAGTTTTTAAAAGTTACACCAGTTAGATGACTGGGTTTATTGCATGTGTATTCTGAAGCAGTTTATACATGAAAAATACAATTTGCCCTCTACGCAGAATAACTGGGACATTGGATTAATGGCTTGGCTGAGGGATGTCACCCCCAACAACACTGGACTCCATCATTATTGTACTGTAGTCTTAGCTTGGATTGGCAGATCACATCCTTGTGCAGGGCCAAAACCTGCATCTCACTCAGAGGTGCTACAAACCAAATTGATCATTCTTCCAAGAAATAGTTCAGACTCTCCACTGACCAGTCCAAGTCCTCTGCACTTACTCTCCTCCACTACATTCGACTCCCTTGCCTCCCTCACCTCCCGAACTGCCTCCTGTCCCCGAACCTCACCTTGGTTCACCAGCCACCTCCACTCACTCAAGTCCCAGGTGCGGGCCGCCGAATGCACTAGGCTCAAATCTAGGCTAACGATCCATCGGCATAACTGGTTAGACCGCATCAAAACTTACCGCTCCGCTCTGGCCTCCGCCGAACCATTGTTCTACCCCCGGATAATCCCAGAGGCGAAGAGCAACCCTGGACTGCTGTTCTCCACCACAAACTGGCTCCTCCCATCTCTCCCACCTCGCTGCCATGCCTCACAGATTCTTTCTGCCAATTCTCACTGTGAGATGCTGGATTTCCTCAAGTCCAAAATTGAACAAATACCACTCAGCTGTCACCGCCTTTCCAAATTCCACTCCCTCCCCATGTCCTTCCCACACTTCAACTCCTATCCAGGCCTCCTTCCATACCTTCTAACCTATCTACCCCTCCTCTGTCATCACCACCATGTCTACCATGAAGCCCACCACCTGCTCCCTGGACCCCATCCTCACCCCTCTACTTATGGTTCAGCTCTACCTCTTTGCCGCAATACTCACCAACACCATCAACCTGTCCCTTTCATCCGGCATCGTTCCCACTTGCCTCAAAACAGCCACTATCACCCCCACTCTGAAGAAATCTTCCCTTGACGCATCACAGCTTTTCAATTACCGGCCTATCTCCAACTTCCCTTTTCTTTCCAATGTCCTTGAAAGAGTCATTGTCTCCTATCTTCGCTCTTTCCTCTCATCCCACTCCCTCCATGAGCCCACAGCATGGAAATTGCTCTAGTTAAGGTCACAAATGATATCCTAGCCATTTGTGACCAGGGCTCCCTCTGCCTCCTCGTCCTCCTTGGTCTATCTGCCGCCTTGACACCATGGACCATTCAATCTTCCTCCTCCGCCTCTCCTCCCACTTCAAGCTTCAAGGTTCTGTCCTTGACTGGTTCAGCTGCTATCTCTCATCGGAACTTAGGAACAGCAATAGGGCCATTCAGCCCATCGAGCTTGTTCCGCCATTTAATTAGATCATGGATGATCTGTATCTCTACTAATACTTTTAATTAAATTTCTCGCTTTCTCCCCATATCCCTTAAAACTTCAACCTACCAAAAATTTATCAACCTTGCTCTTTAAGATGTGGATGGATCCAGCATCCATGACTTTTTGAGGTCTCGCACCTTCTCTACTTTGTGTCTGCCAAAGCTTTTCTGCTAGCCCCCGCACCATCTGATGTGCTGTTCCTCAGGGCTCTGTCCTTGGTCCCCATCCCCCAGAGGATCTAATTCAAGATCCTGATCCTGACTTTCAAGGCTATTCATGGCCTGGTCGCTTCCTACCTCTCCAACCTGCTGACTCCCTACTAACCTGCCCGCCCCTTCTGTTCAGCGGGCTCCAGGCTCCTTCATGTCTCCTGCCTAATCCACCCTGGCATCTTTCAGCCTCTCTCCCCCCACACTCTGGAGCTCCTGTGGCTCAGTGGTTAGAGCACTTGTCTTGCAAGCTGGGGAGACCTGTGTTCGAATCCAGGCAGGTCAGGGCGAAACCTTGGGCAAGTTTCCTTACTCCACACGCCTAATAATAATCCCTCCAAAAAAACCACAATAATAAAATTGGTCATTTCAATCCATGACTGTGTGTGGGACACTGCTGTGTGCAATTGGCTGCCGCGATTCGCCCACAAATATATATACAATCAATTCACTTTACAGTATATTCTGTGAAGCGCTTTGGGACGTCGATAAGATGTGGAAAGCACTATATCAAATGCAAGGATTATTATTATTATTATTATTATTGTCCCATAGTCCCTTCACCTCGTTTCCTCCATTGCCTCCTCCAAGGCCAGTCTCAAGAACCTCCTTTTCGATCTTGCCTTCTGCCGCTCTCTCACCTCTCTCCCTCCTCTCCCCACTACCTCCCCTATGCTCGGGTCCCAACCCCTGACTGTTCAGCATCTTGGGATGTCCTCCCAAAGTGAAAGTTGCTGTATAAATTTAATTTTGTTGATGTTGTTTGTTCCGATGTACTGCGAATGCAGAAGTTTTCTTAACCAGATCAATACTTACCAGACAGATGATACTGAGGACCAAAGGAATTGGCCTTGCCCAACTTATAATGTATTATTCAGTGGTTGATGCTGCAGACTGAGAGACTAAATAATGCATTGCTTTGAAGAATGATAATCCACCTCAAGAAAGCAATATATTCTGTGGGAAAGAGCAATCTCTCCAGTGCCACTGGAGTGATGTATGGCTGGCAGTTGTGAAAAATAGAACAGGGATCCTCAAGTGTGAATTATTACTTGACAACCAAGACGGCATTCTGGAAGCAAGCTATGTATGAGCTGGGTACATTCAGAGGCAATCATCCTCTGCAGTATAGAGAGAATATCCGACGCGGGTTCCAGGCGTTCTTTCAATCTTGTGTCTTTCGCCCATTGTGAGTTTGTGAGTGAGATATGAGTCTTTCAAAGTTGCGAGAGATGATTGGTAGTTTCTGCTCATTGACAAAATGAATCTGCCTTTCAACTGCTTTTAAACACATGTCTAGCTCAAACTTGAAGCAATCTTAAATGGTTTATCAAGTGGGTAAAGACAAAACTGCGTTAAGCTTTCAGTCTCTTAAAGCTTAGTGTCCAAGGAACTTTAACCCTGGAGAGTGAGCAGCAACAATCGCCAAAAAGGATCCTCATTTGCCTCACTTTTTGCCTCTAACCCAGGGCACTTGAGTTTTACTCCCAACAGCTATGTTTGGTGATCAATTTCCACTCAGAGGCAATGAGGAAGCAATTAAACTGCATGTGAGGAGGAAGAAGAGGAAGAACTCAAATGTGAGAGAATGAGAATCCCGACCTGACTGTTCAGCGTTTTGGGATGTCCTCCCGACGTGAAAGGCGCCATATAAGTGTCATTTTGTTGTTGTTGTTGTTGTTTGAAAGTTGCAAAGGAAGAGGAGTTGGGCTCCTATTTTCAACAGTTCATCATTTGTTTGGGATGTGTGGCTGGGCGGCAGGCATCTTGTCAAGTAGTGATTCACTGCTGTTTTCAATTATTGTTTTTGAACATCACACACTTTAATGGGCCAGCCTGATCAGCTAGAAGGATATCAATAGCACCGCAGTGCTGCAATTCATCACTTGACACCCAAATCAGTGCACAGCATGGAATCCAACAGCATCAGTGACCATGATAATAAGAAATAGGATAATTTCACCACCTGCTCCTCCTTCAAAACACAGTTATGTAATATCCCAGATGGTTTTTCATCCCTTTTTCCAGTCCGCTCTTGGTTGACATTCTTGTTTGGATAATACTTTTGCTTCTATAGCGAGCACAGGGGAAATCATTGGGGGGAAAGGGGGGGTGGTGCTAGGTTTGTTTTGTTCCGTAGGAGGAATTGAGTCCATTAGACACCGGAGCTTGCGAACATTATACACCATAACCTCTTTCACACTGTGTGGCTCCTTCAAAACACTGGGGCAATGCTGCATTGTTTGGAGCACTGTAATGTCAGCATAGATTGGGCTCAAATCGAACTATAACCTTCTGACCCAGGGTCAATGGGCGTGTGAAACCTACTGATACAATATTTTTATATCTTCCAAAATAAACCAGATATTTTCTGTTGTTTAGTGAACACAGGAAGGCGCTGATTTATGCATATTAATGGATAATTATCCTGCACAATTTTTAATTTCCCTTGAAATTACCTTAATGGCTTTTAAATGATGTTTTAATGAGAGTGCATCTGTACATTAAAGAGCTATTGTCGCCCTGCTGGAGAAGATAGAAAGGTGAATCATTATAGCAATGTTTAAGAATAAACTTAGAGAATGCAAACCTATAATGGATTACGGAGGACTTTTGGTGCTTCTAAGTACTCTGAGACGCTACCCTGCGTGGAGGGCACGATATAAGTGCAAGTTGTTATTATTGGGTTGTGCATATGTCTTTAAAATCCCTACTATAATAATCCTTGCATTTGATATAGCACTTCATCATGTCTTCAAAGTGCTTCACACATTTCAAAGTGCTTCACAAAATATGTTGTAAAGAGAATCGACTGTATAATTTGTGGGCGGGAGATCAAAGTTCAAAGAATCTTCTAAATCAAAGTTTAACAAAAACACACACACACACACACAAATCATGGCACTGAGGTCCCCTAAATTCCTACATGAGCTCCCATAAGAACATAAGAATTAGGAGCGGGAGTAGGCCATTCTGCTCTTCGAGCCTGCCCCACCATTCAATAACATCATGGCTGATCTTCTCACCTAACTCTAATTACCTGCCCAATCCCCATATCCCCTGAACCCTCTATTTTTCAAAAATAGAGGGATCAGGGGATATGGGGACTGAGCATCTACAGCCTTCTGGGTAGTGAATTCCATAAATTCACTACCCTCTGAGTGAAGAAATGTTTCCTCAACTCTGTTCTAAAAGGCTGACCCTTAATTTTAAGACTGTGACCCCTTGTTATAGATTTTCCTACCAGGGGAAACAGTCCCTCAGTGTCTACTTTATCTAGCCTTTAAGAATCTTATATGTTCCATGACTGCCTTCTACTGCCTGTTGATTGAGATGAGAGGAAAGTAAAGCAGTGATTGACACCTGTTTTACCTTGTGGTCAATTGACAGATACGAGCTGGGCAGCGCTTCCTCCTGTCACCTGATTGATCAGTAAGACAAGTCAAGAAAATAACACATTTATTATTATTAAAAAGTGAACAATTTCAGGAATGTTGATGTTTCAAATGCAGAGGCGCATATAAAGAAAAATATACCTGATTTTCAAAGCCTCCTAATTTACAAATCTCTGGTACTGTACCCAGGAATCCGAATCCAGATTTTGACAAACCATCTGTGTTTTTTCAGGAGAGGTGCAAAACTGTGATGAATCCACGAAACCTGCAGTGATCAAATCAGATTATCAAATAGAGAGAGATGATATATGTCGGTAACTTGGAAGAAGCAGAGGGGAGGTGAAGAGAAATGTTTTCACTCAGCGAGTTGCTCAAATCTGGAATGCATTGCCTGAAAAGGTGGTGGAGGCTGATTCAATAACAACTTTTAAAAGAGAGGTGGACGTTTATTTGGGGAGGACGGGTTTGCGCGGTTATGGGGAGAGACCTGGGGAGTGGGATTGAATTGTTCTTTTCAAAGAGCCGGCACAGACTCGATGGCCCGAATGGCCTCCTTTTGTGCCGTAAGATTCTAGGATTGGCAGTCGCATCGTTGAATTGGAGGCACTGATTCCCAAAGGGAGAGAAATTAAAGATAATAATAATAATCCTTACAACAGAAACAGAAGTCGCTAGAAACACTCAGCAGGTTAGGCAGCATCTATGGAGAAAGGAAAAGTGAGTCAACGTTTCGGGTGACCCGCTCCACCGGGTCTGGCCTCCTCCATGTTCCCCGAATCCTCCGCTCCACCCTCAGAGGCCGGACCTTAGCCACTATGCCCCAAGGCTCTGGAATTCCCTTCCTCACTCCCTTCGCCTCGCCCCCCCCTTTCTCAGTTTCAGGTCTCAGCTGAAGACCTTTCTCTTCGACCGCGCCTTTGGTCACCTTTCTACCCCTGCCCCGGTCCCGGGATCCGCTATTGTAATGCGCTCTGAGACACCGTCCAGCGTGGAGGGCGCGATATAAATCAAAGTTGTTGTTGTTGGGTTCATGACCCTTCGTCACAACTGGGGTTTGTTGGGAGGGAGAGGCTTTTATGGATTAACAGAGGGGGAGAGGCAGGGCAAGGATGACAAATGAGAAAATGTGGTAGAGGGCAGGAGATGATGGGTTAAAAAGGTGTTAGTGATGCGAAACAAAAGGAGGGATTGCAACAAAACTGGAGAGAAGAGGTGTTAATAACGTTAAAACAAGGGGTGAAATTGCCAAAGAACAGGCAGATCAGATGGTTGGAGAAGAAGGGAAAGGTGAGGTGAGCTGTTATGGCCTGAAATTGCTGAAATCAATATTAAGGCCAAAGGGCTGTAAGGTCCCTGGCAGGTAGATAAGGTGCTGCTCCTCAAACTTCTACTGCTGTTCACTGGAACAGCGTAGGAGACCATGGATGGAGAGGTCAGACGGCGATAATAATCCTTGCATTTGATCTAGCAATTTTCACATTGCCTGGACGCTTCACAGATTATGCTGTAAAGTGAATTGACTATATATGTAGGAGAAATATGGCTGCTAATTGCACATAGCAGTGTCCCACAAACAGTTGTGGATTGAAATGACTAATTCAATATTGTTTTTTTCTTGAGGGATTATTATCATGCATGTGGCTAAAGAAATTGCCAAAGGTTTCACCCCCTGACTGCAATCAAACCCAGGTGTCTCGCTGGTAAAGTGAGTGCTCTAACCACTGAGCTGCAGGACTCCGCAAGATGCTGTCAATTTCAAAGATGATACATGGTCAGTATGTCAATGACAATAAACAGTCATTAACAGATGAACAATTGGGTAGAAGAATGCAACCAACAAAGGGCGATAAAAACAACAACTTGCATTTATGTTTGTGG
>JAYJKW010000121.1:0-19446 GCA_035084275.1 Hydrolagus colliei | reverse complement strand
TTCTCTTCCCCGTATATATTTATTCGCCAGAAACATAAGAAAACAATTCAGTTTAAGGAGGTATTCCTTAGTTTTAGACTCGATTAAAGCTACTACTTGACAATATCGTCCGACTTCACCTAATTGCAGTGGGTGAGATGTCAGTGCAATAATGTCAGTCCATGCCTCCTTATTAAAGACTGTTGTGGAAGGTTTTATGACTTTACAAGCGCATGCAGTTGTATTCCATGAGTGAAGCTGGAAAGGAAGATTGCTAAAGGCAGTGTCCAGCTGCATGATCAGCATGTTGGATTTTGGAGTTGCTGCAGCTGATTGTGTAAGGTGATGAAGGTATTCCAAATAAAAAGATATAGATTTATTTAAATTTTAAAATGTGGGGCCTGAACCGACACACTATTCGAGTGAAGGGACTGTTCAGCAAATCAGCACAGACTGTGCAGGAAGTTTTAAAACCAGTTTGTCTGACTTACTGGCCACTGACCGTATTCTTCCAACTTGGCGAAGAGTTTCAACAACGACAGTAAGGTTTATGCAGCGCCTTTCGCGTCAGGAGGACGTCCCGAGGTGCTGGACTGTAAGGGAATTAGACCGAGCAGGGGCTTAGGATCAGGAGGGTCGGAGGGCGGGGAGGAAAGGGGTACAAGGGTGGCCAGAGGTGCGGTTGAAGAGGAGGGTCATGAGACGTGCCTTGAAGGAGGTGAGGGTGGGAGCCGAGAGGCTGAAGCGAACACTTGGTTACTCAAGGAAAAGCGACGGTGGACAATGATGGCCTGTGCTTATCCGACCAAATAAATTAGTGCACAGGAAGGGAAGCGATTTCCATAGGAGAGGAAGTCACCGAGGTTATATTTAAGCATCTGGACAATGGTAGCGAAGGCGGCAAGTCAAAGTGGAAGTCACTTGCTGGAGAATTGCGTTTGCCGAATTAAGGTTTCGGCAGATTTGGGCATTGATTCTATTGAGCAGTCCCTTGCGGAGTTTGATGAGGTAAATTATTCCACGGTTACTTCAAGTTGTGAGCTTTGCTAACAGGCTGTGGTGAGCCTCTGTCCCATGGAGGGGTAATTATGTTAACTCGTGTTTGTCACATCAGAGATTCAGTGTCAAAAGAGCAGTTGTTTAAATCTCCGTGCATTACAGGGCGAGTGGGAGGAGGCTCTGATGTTAAAACGCAGATCCCTTCTGACAAGATGAAATTGCTCATTAACAGGCAAAACCTGGGGGTGAAACCTGCTTCCAGATTAAAGTTGAACCGAGAGAATCTTTCCACCGTTCTGCGAGAACTTAAATTTTTGTCGCAAACTGGCCTCGGGAGTCTAAGACTAGGTGCGTGGAATTCCAAGACTTTTGCTTTAAAGAATTCAAGCCGCTTGCGTTCTTTAAAATCATAGGATTTGGGAATTCTACGAGAGCGAGTGGAAATATTCTTTGGACCCCAAACCTCGGAAGGTTTTCACATCTTGCTATTTGCACACGATTACTTTTGACACTGAATAAATCCTGGAAGTGCTTTGGGAGGAACGCAAGTCAGATCTGACCGGCGGAATAACGTCTGAAAAGAATCTTCATGATCCAGAGAGCTGATTATTTTTTTTTTGTTGTTGTTTCAATGTCTGGCTCCCGTTTAGAAGCTCAGTGTAAACCTTATTACTCTGACTACTCTCCCACCCGGCGGTTCATTCACAATATGTGCACCAGCCATTACCTGGACCTGTTCATCACTGTAGTGATTGGGCTGAATGTAATCACCATGGCCTTGGAGCACTACAGACAACCTGAGGTAAGCACAATTTTGTCAAAAATAAAACAAAAAATTCGCCCACAAAATATACGGTCAATTACCTCCAGCGGGTCTCCCGACACACACACACACACACACACACACACACACACACACACACACCACACACCACACACCACACACCACACACCACACACACACCACACACACACACACACCACACACCACACACACACACACAAACACAAACACACACACACACACACACACACACTGGGGTCACCAAGTCTTGGCCCTTGTCAACCGGCTACTCGTACTCTCTGGGATTAGGGAAGCAGTGTTGTGTCCCTTAGGGGAGAGAAAGGACACGTTACATCCCTAACTCTGCACGGAACTGCAACTCTCAGTTTTGTTTGGACACTTGGACACACTAGGGATGGGTCGGACACCAGCTAACTGATATAGAGCAGAGAACTGGTGCGTTGATGTCTGAAGCACGACTGTTGGCCACGGATGTAGCAGATTCAATCTCCATCTCTCTCACGTTCTCCAGGAACTCGACAAAGCCCTGAGGATCTGCAATTACATCTTCACGATTATCTTTGTCCTTGAGTCCGTGTTCAAACTGGTCGCTTTTGGATTTCGCCGGTTCTTCAAGGACAGGTAAAATACTTCTGGATGTCTGGTAATTTAGTGTTAATATAGTGCAGCACATCGCAAGTTACATATGTAAAGTACCTTTCATGTTGAGAGAATGTCTCTTTCTTTCATGTCACATCAAACTACTTCCAATATTCCATAAGACATTGACCAAATTAACATCAGAATACCACTAATGTTAGACTATTGTTTCAGTCACTGAATGTGATGCCTGTTTTCCTGCTCTCTCTCTCCAGATGGAACCAGCTGGATCTTGCGATAGTGTTGCTGTCCATTATGGGTATTACCCTTGAAGAGATTGAGGTGAATGCGTCTTTGCCAATCAACCCCACCATCATTAGAATAATGAGAGTCCTGAGAATCGCCAGAGGTCAGTAGAGGCATGTCTTACACCTGTACTGTGTAAAGCGGGACACTGTAAAGTCGTAACTTTACCTGTACAGCTATTCCCATTTTACTTTGACCGCATTCGTTGCTCTAATCTCTTTCCATTTTTGTCCCCAAACAAAGTCTTGAAACTGTTGAAAATGGCAGTGGGAATGCGATCACTGCTGAACACTGTAATTCAGGCTTTGCCGCAGGTAAGAAACCTTCAGTTGGGAGCCAGGCAAGTGTTTTGCAAGCCCCATGTATAACGCACAATGTATTATAATTTTAGCATCACAGCACAAAGCCTCTTCGCACGCTCCAAACAAAAAAATGACCTCCCAGTGATTCTGCTTTACATTCCCTGCTCATCCAAATTCAATTCAGCACTTCTACTGCTTACCTAGTGGGTAGTCCACAGGACATCGCCAACACAAATTACCTGCCCCGCTTGCCTCTGTGACAACATTCGCTTCAGTTAATCGCATTCTGTAAAGGGCTTTTTAAAGGGGGGGCGGGGGGTGGAATTTCTGTTGCGTGAACGGCGCTGTAAACGTGCGAGTTGCTGGCGGGAGACGGGATGGTGGGGGAGTAGCGTCCCGGTAACTGTGTTGCTCACACACGTCCATCCTTCCCGCAGGTTGGGAATCTCGGCCTCTTGTTCATGCTCCTGTTTTTCATATTTGCGGCTCTCGGGGTGGAGCTGTTTGGGGACCTGGGTAAGCCACGGACATGGAGTTCACATTTCACAACCCGCGCTTGGCGCCCGTTGAGATCTTTTGCTCTTCATTTTACCGAAGCTGCTGTCAGCCACGAACTCCAAATTGCGGCAGGCCTCTGTGGCATCTAGCAACCACACAAAAGGAGAGAGGGTTGTCAAGTTCTGGGGCACGGGTTGATCGATCCTGACCGGGAACAGTTATACAGTCGTATAGTACTTGTTTAGTTCAGATTTCACACTCCCAGGCAGAATTCATACTCCTCGTCCTCCTCGGAATGCATCCTGAATCACCCTCCCTTTCCCTTCGAAAACATCACACATTTTAATGAGGGTCAGTAAAGGTTTATTACCTGTCAGGCCAGAGATGAGAAGCTCCTAATCACACAATGTAATTGCCATTTTCATCAGTGGGTTTGGTTTGGGTATTGACACTTGGCGATGGGTTTCAGGGGCTGACCACTGAAACATATTCTGAAGTCACCATCCATTCAATTCCCGGCTGGTCAGGGTGAAACCTTGGGCAAGTTTCATTACTTCACACGCCTGATAATAATCCCTGAAAACCCCCCCAATAATAAATTGGTCATTTTCAATCCACGACTGTTTGTAGGGGACGCTGCTGTGCGCAATTGGCTGCCATGTTTCGCCCACAAATATACAGTCTATTCACTTTACAGTTTATTCTGTGAAGCGCTTTGAGACGTCCAGAAGACGTGAAAAGCGCGATATCAAATGCAAGGATTATTATTATTACGATTATCATTATTATTCACCTTAATATTTTGCCTCAAATATTCAGAATGCAACACATACCATCCCTGCGAAGGGCTGGGGAGACATGCCACCTTCAGGAACTTTGGGATGGCTTTCCTCACCCTCTTCCGGGTTTCAACAGGAGATAACTGGAACGGAATAATGAAGGTAATGAACTTGTTCCCCCCCCACCCCCTCCTCCCCACTGTTGGCAATGGTCCCAAACATTGGTGTCAGCCTGGCTCAGGTGTTAGCATCTCTCACCTCCCAAGTCAGAGAGTATACAGTAGGAGGCTCAAATCTCACCTTGCATCGAATGATACGTCACGGAAACAAACCCATCAGCTTAACTCAGCCTGCGCTGGTGTTTACACTCCGCAGCAACCCCCAACCCTCTCACCATGTCTCTGTTCCCTCTCCCCTCATGCACGCCTCAAGCTTTTGCTTCTGCACGTTGCCTGGCACAGACAACGTATAGAAGCAACGTCGTCGATACGAAGAGACCGAAGCCGGTGGTTCGCGCTTCCGTCGCTGTGCAGACTGAGATCGGGAAACTCGAGCACTGACCCTGGGTCTGAAATGGGACGCTACCGGGGTCCGTGTGTGAGAGAACCCAGTTTCTTCACTCGGCGGCAAACAGTGCCTACTTGGACAGTGCTCGGGTTGAATGGCTTCCTTTTGTCTGATCGACAGGACACCCTGCGCGACTGTAACCAGGAAGGCACCTGCTACAACACAGTGGTGTCGCCAATCTACTTTGTCTCGTTTGTGCTGACAGCCCAGTTTGTGCTGGTGAACGTGGTGATCGCTGTGCTGATGAAGCACTTGGAGGAGAGCAACAAGGAGGCCAAAGAGGAGGCCGAGCTGGAGGCCGAGCTGGAGCTGGAGTTGAAAATGTTGAACGCCAACCCAGCCCCAGTGGAGGGTGTGGTGTGGGGAGGCAGCGACGGGGGAGATGTGGGGGAAAGCCCGGGGAGTCCAGACCAGTCACTCCATATCAAAGTGGATTCACCGTTTTTGTTTGAGCCACCGCTGGTAAGGAACCGACCCTCGGGCTGATTCTCTTACAAAGCCTTTGAGGGTTTTATAGAAATATGCAGACGATTATGTTGTTTAACGATTGCCAGATCACGAGCAGGGCACAAATAAACATTCGCAGAGAACGGATCAACTCTTAATCTGAGACTCCTTTCAATTTATTCTGTGATTTATTAGAGGAATCTTTAACAAGACATGAATTGTACATTCTGTTAAGAATGGGATACAACCGACTGCATAGTTGTGGGTGTCTTGGACTATTCATTGAGCAGAGCAAGCCTTTACTATGGTTTCTATGAAGAGAAATCCCGTTATAAAGACAGAGTGAAAATGTGGCAACTTTTAGTGATCAGTGTACTTAACTCCTCAATATGTGGAGATTAGTTTGTATGACACATATTCTATAAATTGGGTTGTTCTCTTGGTGTGAAAGGCACTAGCCAAATGTAATTTTGTTGTTGAATAGATCCTTTATATAATAAGCCACTAGTTATATAATAACCAGAAATGGAACGCATTATTTGACCCCCAGAGTTTTGCTGGAACAATATATTATGCAAGAGCTTGATACATTAATGATGTCAAACTACTTAGCATTTTCCCAGAGGAAGAGAATACTTGGAAAAGATAGGAATTAAATAAAGATGGACTTTAGCAAAAGGGTACACTCGTATAATCGTACTATAAACAATGGAACTTGTCACAAATGTGTCCCTATTGTAAAAGCTTTCTCTTTTAAATCACTTTGAATTTGATTCCCTGCTGATTAATAGGATGATTAATATTGGTATTATTAATACAAGACCAAGGCCCTCCTGATTGGCTCGCGCCAGGACCTTCACACATCAGGCGCTGGCAGCATCAACCTCCACGGTTTGCGCGCACAACCTCACCAAGCCAGACATGGACCGAGGCGTCTTGTTCGATCCTCGATTGTCTTTCCTCCACCAAGTCCACGTCCAAGCCATGACCCGCTCTGCCTTCCCTCACCTCTGCAATAGTGCCCGACTCCGCCACTACTTCACCCCTCAGGCCGCTGAAACCCTCCTTCACGCCTTCATCACATCCAGGCTCGACTACGCCAACGCCTTGCCTGTTGGCCTTCCAAATTCCTCGCTCCATAGGCTGCAGATAATCCAGAACTCCATGGCCCATGTCCTCTACCGCTCCAACCTTCGTGACCCCATCTCCCCCATCCTCGCCCAACTGCATTGGCCTTGTGATGCCTCTTAACGCAGACAGTAATTAATAATAGCAGGGATGAAGTGCATATGAAGCAGATTTGTACTTGTTGTTGTTGTTGATGCACCCTGAGCAATGTGTGTGCACTGTTTTTGAGTGTGGATTCTGTTTATCGGCGTGTTCTTTTCTTTTTCCCCTTTTGTCTCCCACCCAAACCTTGGACTGTTGATGTTCCTAACTCCACACCCTCCTCCTTTCCCTCCTTCACGCCCTACGCACAGGAAAAGCAGTTTTTTGACAACGTGTCCCTGCTGATCCAAGGGTCACTGGAAGGAGAACTCACCATTATGGACAACCTCTCAGGCTCTGTTTGCTACAACTACGCCAGCCCTCAGCAAAACAAATGCTCCATTGAGAAACAGGTTAATAATTCTGGCTTCTCTGGCAAAGTCCTGTGTTCAGACCCAGAAGTCAAAAGGAACTCAAAAGACCAAGATCTATCGAGGGGACAGTTTTGGTGTCAGCGAGATTGTGTTGAGAATAAAAGCCAGTGATATTTCCCACAGTGAGGAATGGAATCAAATCATTATTATTATTATGATAGTCACAAGCGAGAGATTGGGTTAGATTCCCAGGCAGGGTGAAACTTTAGGCAAGTTTCCTAACTCCAGAATTTAGTAGGAGCCCGACTGTTAGTCGAAAGGGGGATCGCTTTTCTGATGTAATAATCTCTTAAAGATAAATGTCCCCAAACGACTAATTTATTACTATTCTCGGAGCTGATTCTCAGTGCAATTCAGTGGCACGTTTGGTCTTTTAGTTTCAAAGTTACGTGGTCGAACTTCCAGCTCACACTGGGCGTAGTTTTATTGGGTAAACCTGGCTGCAGGGTTTTTCAATAACCCTACCCACCTGCGGCTTCAGTGTAGAGCGAAACATTCACAGTTAGTTTAAAACCTCGTACCCTAAGAAATTTCCCTTGCCTGTGCCAGGCGTGTGTTACAGTCCCTCATTTGATACCGCACCGATAACATCAAAACATGGCAATAATTCACTGTAAACCCAACTTTCCAATCCCTAGGACTATCGCAAGACAGGACTGACCCTGGCCGCTGAGGCTTGGTCTGCCAGTTAGCCTGAGGTTTCTGGGCTGGAAACGGGACACTTTGCCTTGCATGGTGTGTGATTGCACTTCTCCATCTAGATCCTCTTGCTGGAACTTTAGCGGTTTTCAGAATTGTACTCGTTGAATGCAACGGTTGCAATACTTTGGTTTCATTCCGCGTGGTGTCTGCAGCATCATGATGCATCGTCTTTTCTTTTCTTTCTTTCTTTCTTTCTTTCTTTCTTTCTTTCTTTCTTTCTTTCTTTCTTTCTTTCTTTCTTTCTTTCTTTCTTTCTTTCTTTCTTTCTTTCTTTCTTTCTTTCTTTCTTTCTTTCTTTCTGTCTGTCTGTCTGTCTGTCTGTCTGTCTGTCTGTCTGTCTGTCTGTCTTTCTCTCTCTCTCTTACTGTTTCTTGTTTTCTTTCCCTCACTCTCTCTATTTCCTCCAATTTATTGTCCCTCTCTGGTGGAGCTCCACTACTTTTGTGATTTTAAAAAAATGCTTAATTTGTTACACTGGACAAACCCACCAATTGAGAAAGCTGATAGATCTTCAGTTGTT
This sequence comes from Hydrolagus colliei, assembly GCA_035084275.1. NCBI lineage: Eukaryota > Metazoa > Chordata > Chondrichthyes > Chimaeriformes > Chimaeridae > Hydrolagus > Hydrolagus colliei. The sequence goes on along the minus strand of JAYJKW010000121.1, from coordinate 11,320 downwards.
AATTTCTCCCTCAGTCTGACCTGTTTTACCCCCAAAAGTTTCCCTTCCTTGTCTCAGAGGACATTGCCATAAAGCATACCATCCTGAAAACTAAATGATAATTGTCCAGTACCAGCGTATGCCAAGACAATGGGAACACAATACTAAACACATTACCTAATCCACAATATATTCGCAATTGGACAGGGTGAAGGGGGTGTACAGTAATGTTACTAGGTCTCTGGAACAGCCCAGTAATAATAATACTTCAGCTTTGAGCTGCTGGTTACAGTGACACCGATCAGGATAAGAGGACTGTTGCTTTTATTCATATAAGACACTATTAAGTCTGTTTTGTTAGCTGATTTCCAATCCTCCTCTGCTGCAGATTCCCAAATCGTTGTGGTTCTAATTCCATCAGAAGGTCATTACCTCAGAGTGACGCGATCAAACTGCTTTCCACTTAATGAAGTGCGGACCTTAGCACGTTCCACCACTCATTTGTGGGCCATCCGCTTGCAATGGGATTGATTGCTTCGGCAGGGCTGCTTTTCTCGGCGTCGGAGCAGACGGTTTTAATGCGTCAAAGGCAGAATTCTAATCATGCCATTATATCTCTGCACTCGCAACGCATAACACTGACTTTTAGAATCCGTTTGGAAATAATGCCGTGAAGGTGGAGTAGGTAGCCGGCTATTGGAAGCTTCATAAAGTGACACAATCACCAACCCCTTCACCAAAATTGCCACATACAGAAGATGTCTTGATTGGCAAGCTTATTAGCCGGACTTGTTATCGAGGAGCCCTAATGATTACACAAAGGCTGTCGTGCAGCACACACCCAAGACTGATTTGGTTTTCGTGTGAAAGAAAGCCGTTGGAAGGGTGAGATCAAATGGGCCAAAGGCGTTTGTCCATCCAAAGGCGTTATATCAATGCAAATTTTAGTTAAATTTTCGTTTGGAAGCCGGTTTCTGGCTTTGCAAATTAAAACTGGATTTGAAACATTTCCAAAGTTCTGCACCCTCTTGATCTTAAGGTGGGGAAATGGAGCCTCAGGTGAGTTGTAACCTTGCACAGGAACTTTAAAGTTAATGGGAAAACTTTAGTTTAATTTGATCGATGAAGCTGGCTATACCTGACAAATAGACTCAATTACTTTCCATATATTTATAAATATCTCTATATATATGTACAGTGCATATGCATATGTATGCGTATGTAATATCTAGCGATGTTCCACTGACCATTTTTCTTGTCTCTCTTCATTCTACTGACTTGCCTTTCTTTTTGCATGCCGGATTGAAAATGGTGTGGTGTAGTTTGCTAGCAGCACGTTTGGTAAGGAGCACCATCTTAAGCCTAATCTTGTCTTTAAGTGTTCTGATGTGTAAGTGAGGCCTACGCTGTACGTGCATCGTGATCCAGCGACAACTGCACAACAGAATCCTTCGGCGGCCAATCATTACCCAGAGGGTAGAGAGAGAAAGATGGAAGGAGGGAGTGAAAGCAAGTTAGAGACAGCGAAGAGGGGGAAAGAGAGAAGGGGGCAAGGAACGAAGCAGTCAAATTATTATTGTTCACTCTACTGGGATTTAGAATGACAGAATGATGGTGTTCATTAGAAATTGGAAGATTTAGGAAATCTTAGACAGTCAACTTCTATCTCTTCCAGCTTTCAAGGAACCTCTTTATCAGTAAGTCATTGGAATGGCTTAAAATGCAACATTTCATTGTGACTTTGATATATAGATGATTCTTTATCTGTTTAAAGGGTTAGTGGATGTGCCATTGAGTGAATGTGCTACACAGCTCTGAGAAGAGCTTTTCTTCACAGTGTCAGTCCATTCTGTGAATTCTTTCCTAAGTTTCTTATGCCTGGTCGTCTCTCCCTTGTTTAGATCCCTCTAGCTGAGATGGAGGCTGTTTCTCTGACATCTGATATTCAGTCTGAGAAATCCTGGTCGTTAGCATTGACGGATGACTCTTTTCCCGATGATACTAATGTATTCTTGCTAAATACACTGGAAAGCAATGTACATATTCCAAACCTGTATTTTGCTTATCACGGGGCTCGAAATACTCTACTGTGTGTTTTATGCAAAACGTAACATGCACTTGTCGTCTGTGTAGAAGTTCAAGCTATGTGTTCCCTCCACGGCCAAAAATACCATGACCACTGCCCACCAAAACCCTGACTGACCACTCCAGTTTGAAATGTTTGAGTTGATAGTCATTGATGGCGTATAATTGTGGAAAAATCTTGAATCTGATTGCATCTAAAACCTAATTGAATTCTCAATTTGGAAAATGGTTTCGTTTTCGGGAAATTTTGCGGGAAAAAAAATTACTTCAATCTTGAGGCTGAATTTAGGAGATTTTTGCACAATTTTGCCCCACCTTAAAGTTTAAGGCAAAATGGTTTCACCGGGGAAGACGAGGTGAAAGTTCAGGCTCAGTATTGTTCATGAAAGAGAAGGTTCTTTTGTCTTCTTCGTGAGCAATTTTAGATGCAAGCAATAATGATAATAATCCTTGCATTTGATCTAGCGGCTTTTCACGTCTTCTAGACGTCTCAAAGCGCTTCCCAGAATATACTGTAAAGTGAATTGACTGTATATTTGTGGGCGAGACGCAGTAATATTATTTATAGTCATTGTACTCTACAATTAATGGTATCTATAGAAGAGACTAAAATCAAGAAAAGCAAAATTATAACGGAGTGTATGGATTTTCCTTGTTGGGGTGTGATTGACAGCTGATATCTCTGGTACATTTCCCAGTGAAAGCACCGAAAAGCCATGGGGAAATCATCTATGGCTATAAAATTCCATCCATATAGCATTGAGCTGGTAATGAATTGAATTCTGAGAGGACAAAGAGTATTTCTAGCCCTGATTTGTATATAACCATCTGCTCCTCTTTGGCGTCCAGCATTCAACTTTTCCAAACTGTTGTGTAGACTAGTGCTTTTGTTTTGTGGCCCAACAGATCCTTGGTTGCAACCAATCTCTATCTGGATCCATTCTATCTGTTAGGTGTAGCTGTGCTTCTTGTGATCGTCGTTCCATTGTTGGTTGACCATGACCTTCTGTGGTAGAGTTCTGTAGAGATGCTGTTGTGCTTCGATGTATTCTGGTGACCAAGACAATGATTGCTATTCCCAGCCATGCTTCATGCACTAGTGGAAGACATTGATGACACATCTCAATGCTTTAGGTCTCGTGAATGAAGAAGATGTGTTAACAGGAGCAATGGTTCTCCAGCGCAAGTGAGATTCTTTTGTTTGTTAGTCTAATGGAACTGAGATCTAATGAATATGTGCAGAGAATCCCATTTAGTCTTAATTATAATTTTTGCCCCCGGTCTCCCAGTTCACCTGTAACTTCTCTTTCTGTTAATTAAATACTATTCTATAACAAAAATCAGAGTCAGTTCTTTTCAACAGAAAAGATGGAGATTTAAATTCAATCTCAATTTGGAGACTGGTTTATTTTTGAGAATACCGGACGAGTGGCTTCCAAATTAAGACTGAAAGAAGGAAATGTTTTCAGACTTCTGTGTTAACATAATTTTTAACACAAAGTGGGTGATAAAGGCAAACGCACTGGGCCACAAGCACTGCACTTGGGGGCAAGTGGGTTGAAATTCTAGCAGATGGTAGACTCTTAGGAGATTATAACGTGGAAATCCCATTAACAGCTGAAACTGCCAATGGTGAGACACGTAATGTCCACTGTATTTTCAGCTCAAAGAGGAGTTGTTCTCCTTGAAACGTTTGAGTTTTTCATTAATTTTGATCATTTACAGCCTCCCTGATAATACTCAGTTATATTCAACATCCAACAACTGCGCTTTTCTTGTCAGTTGCAATACCTAACTCTTCCCATTGTCCTTGCCTTTCAACAACAACAACAGAAGAATTACATTAATAGAGCGCTTTTCTTGGGGAGGATGTCCCAACTAGTCAAATGCCTAGTTATTTCAAAGTGGTTGCATTTTAATGAGAGAAAGGAGTCACTCTTGTAAGAAGTCACATGCGTCCCTCAGGAAGGTGGATGCCCAACTAGATGTTCTTATGTAAGAAGTTGACTTGTTGCATGAAGCAATTGATTGATGGAATTGGCATTGTCATGGTTCATGTGTTTCACACTGAGTCCTCCCACCAACCCGCAACCCCCCCGACCCCCCCCCCACACCCTCTCCCCCCCCGCTCCACCCACCACCCTCGGTCTTACAACCAGTTCTGTGTGACACACTCTGTTTCATTAGCCACAGTGAGACTATAATGTGATCCATTGGCTTAGAATATGTGCAGAAAAATATATCCTGCTCAGATTCCTCAGTCCCTTTTACTGTTTTGTTTGTGTTGGTGCTACTGTAGCAGTGACCTGCCGCATGCTTGTCTTTTACATATCGGCAACAAAGCTTCCTTCGGCTCGCTGGTCTCGTCCCACTGACCCTCACTTTGTTTCGTGTCTTGCAGACTGAGTACGTTCAGGAGAGCGAACCTCAACGGGAATCTCCGGAGAAGAACCTCCTGTCGGTGAGGAGACCTTTCGTTGGCAGGACCCATTCGTTGCCCAATGACAGCTACATGTTCCAGCCTGTTGACCCAGCTCCCTCACCAGGTCTACAAGAGTTTCACAACAGCCACAGATACCAGTCAGGTATGTCCCTGACAAAGTTCTCTGGGACTCTACTTTGTGTGCGGGACGCTATGCAACTACGAGTTGTTGTTGTTGTTCTCTTTTCGGGCAGAAAGGTTAACGGTGGATGTCAGCCTGTCCCAATTGGTAGCATTCTCATATACGTGTCAGAAGATCACTAGTGTTCCACACCCACTTCTGAACCCCAAAACCCTCGCCCAAGGACACTCGGACACTGAGTGAGGAGAGGATGTCCCAAAGATGAACGGCATTGGGGGTATTAGAGTGGGCATTTGAGATGACATTTGGAAAGGAAACCAGACAGACTTTGATGGTGTTTTCCAGTCCTGTATGAACTGTACCCGGATGCAGGAGACGGATGAGAGGCTTTGCATCTCATGCGCGAAGATGGGAACTGTCCTCCTTGCCCTGAACTGTACCAACTGTTTGCTGTAAATTGTCTCCACTCCACAGGTTCCACCACATCGGTGCGGTCACAGCCAACAGACAGTGCTTCCAACCTCCAGGCTCCTGTACAGCTATTCCGTCCAGTCAGCCCTCAGAGCAGTCTTGATGCCGAAAACATTCCCAAAATTCCTCCCCCCGTGAGATCTGCAAGTGTTCACAGGATGCTCCGGAGGCAGGTGGGTGTCAGGAACAGCCTCTCCCACACCCAGGAGAGGGCTGGGATTTGCCAGATCCCTTGAAGAGCCATTTTTTGTCAAATTAATTTATTCTCGGCTTCCATTTATACCCCATAGTCCAGAGCCGTTTATTAAGATAATGCTTTGCACAGTTTTTTTTACAGTGTGGTACAGTATTGTACTTTATTTTACTGTATCGCACAATGTATCGTATTAAGTTCTATTGCACCCCAAACTCCAACAGCCCCAAATTGGTTCAGATGAAGAAAGCTCTTTGGCCCATTTGATTTCATCCTTCCAGAACATCTATCCTACCATCTTTGATGGTGACGCGCTGTCCTGCGTGAGGGACATCGTCCCGACGCTATACAAATGTAATATTGTATTAACCCTCTGTGGTGTTAATACTCTACCCCCAACCTCTGGAACTCCATCCCGCAGTTCCTCTACCTCGCCCCCCCCTCCCTGGCCTCCTTCACTTCCCGCCTCAAGACCCTCCTCTTCGACAGCCCCATTGGCCACTCCAAATCCCTCCCTTTCCCTCCACCCTCCCCGTCCCCAGCTCGGGTCTGAAACGATGACTGTCCAGCGCCTTTTGACATCCTCCTGACGTGAGAGGCGCTGTTCAAGAGTTATTTTGTTATGATGTTGCTGTTGATGTTGTTGTAATTCAGTTCCACGCTAACCTGTTTGGCCTGTTTTGTTCCTCTTACTCTCCCCGACCTTTAAACACCCAACTCAGGTGGCTGTGACCAATGAACCTCTGGAACCGCTGTGTGTGGAGCCTAAGGAAAGCATGCACGTGAAGCCTGGTGAGCAGCCTCCAGCTTCCAACGTGTCTGTACCTCCCGTGACTGTTTTGCGACCCTCTGTGGTGTTGGTTCCTGCCACACCCAACGCACCGAACAAACACAGCATCCACATCCAGCAGCACAGCCACAACCAATGCAACATCACCAACTCCGCGTCAGCCTCCCCGCATCTCTCCAGGAACCCTTTCCAGGAGGTCCCCGACCCGGCCGACCAGGAAGTCTCTCAGATCAATAGCGGCAACAAGAGACCCTCTAGGTCGCCTCTGTCCCCTCCGCTGCCCATGAAAAGCTGCAGCAGCACAGGGAACCTCACAATGAAGGACATCAAGAGGTTCTACAGTGTGGACACCCAGGGATTTTTGGCCAAGCCAGTGTCGTGGTCAGATGACCCTCGGAGACATTCGATCGAAATCTGCTCATCTGTTGACGTCAGCCCGCCACGTCATTTTCCTTCCTCGTCCTGCGGCCTGATCACCCAGGGAGTGACAGAACTGGAAGGCTTACAAACGTCTCGCCAGAAGCAGAAAATGAGCCCACCTTGCATTTCTATAGACCCTCCAGATGAGCACCTCAGAACAATACAAGGGTCGCACGGGCAAGCTAACGCCGACGGCAGCATGTGTCTCAGAAGGCGGGCTCCGTCCTGTGACTCAGTCCCCCACAAAGATTCTGGGGAGCTTGTGGACCCACTGCTTCCTGAGGTCACCCCTGCCTCCCCTTCCCCAATCAGAGATTTACTGACACTTCCCAGTTTCTCCTTGGATCAGCCTGAGGTGGACCACTGATGATATTTAATTTGCCAAAAAAAAAGTGTTTCTTCCTTTCCTAATGTTTAAAACAAACAAACAAACATGTAAGAATCCTGGATTCTGACCAACGCTGGTGGATAAGCAGCCTTTGACCCTCCTCCCCTTCCACAAACGAAGCACCAACAATTGACAGACGAGTCCGAATCCACATTGTAGATTTGAGGGAACGCAATTGGGTGGCTGACTAAGCCTTCAAACCTAGGTAGTCCATAACAGTGGAGAGTCACTTTTCGTTAAGTTAAATTGATATGTAATGGATACGGTTTCCTCAGTGAGATACCATAACCAGATACTGCAATTTGGTTTGTGGTGGAGGGGTAAATTGTATCTGTTTTTGGGGGGGGGGGGGGGGGGGGGGGGGCGGGGGAAGAATGTTCAATTGAAAGGCTCAGATAGCTGAAATTACCCTGGATATTTCCGGGGCAATTCATAATTTTCTTTTTTGTCCCAAAAGCACAAAGCAAAAATCCAGCTATTAATATATTTAAAAAGAAAGAATAATATTTATAAATGAAATCAAATACAATATTTGCCTAATTTGTGTGGTTAACTGAGATGATTGATTGATCTCCTATTGAAAAAATGGCACTCCACTGTATTATTGACTTAGTTGGGCATTTCTCAAAAGTTACTGAAAAGTATTATTGCTAAGTTGTGATTTTAATACTGTACCAGTCGTATGGGTTAGAATTCTGTTACAGGGTACTGTTGTTTCTGATGTTTACTTCCTAATCTGTTATCTTGTATTATTTATTTGATGACTTTGATTCTTATAATATCAGTTGACCTTGCATCACAATTACACTTGCAGCCATTAATTTGTGCCTAGGATTGGTGACTTTGTCCCATCCAGTTAGAAGCAATTTGAGATGTTCACAGTGCAGGTGACATTCTGAAACTGTTTCCCCCGATTGCCCAGTTTTAAAATATATATTTTTTAACGATTCTAGCCCTGGCTGAAAACGGTTTGATCGATAACAGCGCGATTCAACGCGGGCGTGTCCTTACATGTGCGTTTAGTAATGGAGTGACACGTGTCCCCAAGTGTCCCGCGAGGCAGAAGAGGGAAGTGCAATGGCCAGAGACAAGGCCAGAGACTGTCACTGTCATCACTCACTGTAGTACCAAAATCCCACTCCCATTAGGTAAAGTTCCACCGAAATGGTCACAAAATAAATTTGCTGCCATAGCACTTGTTCTGCAGAATGGAAAAATTATCCCAGATCAGAGTGGACATATCTGATGCGTTCCTTCGTCATTCTAGCGCACGATGCAATAAAGAGGAGGATCCAATTATTTCATATCGTACTGTGATAGTTAGGCTCATTTGCTCCTTAAAAATTCCAATAACTTTTGATTTAAAAAAAATGATGTTGCTTAGAGTTCACTTCTCAGATGGAAGTGCTATTATCCCATTACCTCCAGGCAACTATACTCATCGCATCTAATTGGGAATCGAATCCTGAATATTTATTGTACCCAGTTTGAAGTTTCACTGCTTCCAGTCCAGTCAAAACTGTGACCTATAGTGATTAGAGTCTGACTTCACAAGTGAGTTCCAGAAAGAGAATTTACTTTAAAAATGTTTATTATATTAGAAAGTAATTTTTGCTCCGATGTATTTAAAAAAAATCCAATAATTCCTTATAGCTTGTTGTAAACAATCCACACTTGTATAGGCCCTGCCTGCCAACCTTTGCCAGTGTCCTGCAGAAACATTGATTTCATCAGTAACGGTTAATGTTTCTTCTAGAATCTAGACGGTAGGACAGCCAATCAAAGGATTTTGCAGATTATCTGAACCCCTTCAGCACCCAGCATAAGGGTGAGGTTGGGTGCTCACAAACCTCAGCACAGGTTTCAGCCAATCAGAATTACCAAGTCATCTTGTTTTATGTGGCAAACCAAATAGAAGACGAGGTTCCATTGGAAACACAATTTTGGTGGGAATATTGATGAGTCTTGATACGCAGATAGTTCTAACGACGCCCAATGTATGAGACAGTATTTCAGTCCTTATCTTTTGGGCTTAGTAGCCAACTGTGAGCTTCCCAGTGCTATACGTGTGCAAGATCATTGTAGACAAACATTCTATGTTGTACCCTTGTAGCTCAATCACATTGATTTGGTTAGTTGAAAGCACACCAGCACTTTAACATTGCAGAATACTGTATGCAGATGGACTAAGTACAATGAGCATCACAGTGATCTCTACCATTGATATGTGTGTGCGTGTGTGTGTGTGTGTGCGTGTGTATGTATGTGAGTGTGTAAGCATAATTGCCAGAATTCTTTGGATTCTGTATCTACAAGAGTTGCACATTCTCTAGAAACCACTCTGGTTCAGATTCTATCAGCTAAAATCGATGTTTTATTTAAATGTAAGTATTTTTAAAATGGTCTCATATTGAATGCACTTGGCGCAAAAGAAATGATTCTGAAAATGTAAAAAGGTCTAAGGTTTAAGAGGAGTAGATGCTACTCCAACTTGTTTTCTTCCTATCATGCATCGTCCGTAGATGGACACATCACAGAGAAAGTACCAATCAAAACAGGTACAGTGAAAGTGCAATGTTAATATTTATGTAGTGTATATTAGAGAGAAGTTGTATTTAATAGTTATTCAATTCTATTCTGTATTCAGGTATTTTTGACCAAATAATGGGTCTGGGCAATATAGGGCAACACGGCTGGTGGCTACTCAATGGGAAAATGATTTGGGATGGCTACATCCTTTCAGTTATGGCAGGAATTGTCTTGAATTCACAAGACGGTATACGTCGGTATACGTATAACTTTGCATGATGGCGTTATTCCATTTGGATGCATTGCTTGCTGGTTGTGAAGTGGTTCCTAAAAAAATTGGCGACAAGGCAAAAACCTCGCCCACCAACCAACGTGTGGTCTACATCATGGTTCTGCTTTTCATGCAAACGAGGAATATTTGAAGCGCTCTGAGACGCCGTCCGGCGTGGAGAGCGCTGTATAAATTGAAGTTGTTGTTGTTGTTGTATTTATACTGCAGAGATCTTACCGGGGAGGTCAGAGAGTTGGGCGGGAGAGTTTAAAAGCATTCCTCCTCTTACTCCCCAACCACTCGCTCATTCAACATAAGTCGACAAAGGTTCTTCAGAGGGACACAGAAAAGGTCACGGATTTGCACACTTTCTGTTCAAAGTACAGTACTGTACAGCACTTTTAATGCATTTACCTACAAAGTACACACTCACCTCACTTTGCAGCAATTCCTGTGAAGTGCGTAGAGGTTGGAAGTCACTACAACAGATGGTTCATTATTAGTGAAAGAAAAGATTAGTGAAAGAAAAGGGTGGGATTGGTTTTACTGTAGCTGCTGGTGCTGATTCATGGAAACACAAAATAAAAATAATAAAAATAATAATAATCCTTGCATTTGATATAACACCCATCAACCAGATGTCTCAAAGCCTACTTACAATACAAATGTAATGATTTGGGCCTCCCCCCCAAAAAAAGACATCAATAGTCAGAATTTCAAAGGAGGAATGAAAAAATTATACAAAAATGCCTCGTTGTTCTGCCAAACCTCTCCCCATTTGTGCCATGTTATTTCAGTGAACTAAAACTTGCTGATGGAGCAGTGAATGTGTTAATAATAATACTACAAAGAACATTTGCACTCCTTGACACTTTTAAGAAGAAGGTTTCAATTTGTAATTTCCATTACATTTGGAGAGATTCTTTTGTCAAAAATGTTATATTTAGACTATAAATACGACCGTGTACACACATATTAAACCCTTCCCTCAGTGTTCAGTGCATCTAATCTACTCCATTTGATGTGTTGAAGCTTGTGGCTCTACATCACAAAGTGTCTAATGCAATCACTTTTAGGGACTCCCTCAAAGACCCAGTTAGTAGATTCACTGTCGAGTGTGAAAGTGAACAACGCAGACGTGCAAAGAGAGATCCGTGTTCCGTGAGTATTTGGTTGTCGTAGTTGACTTCATCAATCCTACACTAGGGCCAAAAAACCATCAGCCATGGAGACCCAACTGGTTCTAGGCTCAGCCAATCTTTAATGACATTTCAGATTGTGTAAAAAAAATTGGGGTGGGGAGGAAGATATTAAATTCAGATTTAATTTTTTTTTGAATCCGTTTGCATTTAATTTCTTAAAGGTTAAGAAAATAGTCTTTAAGAGTCTAGGATCAAGTTGAATTTCTGTCGGATTGCCTGCTTGCTGCCTTGTGTTAGCCACGTAGATGGCTAACACAAATCAATGCGCTCTGAGACGCCGTCCGGCGTGGAGGGCGCTATATAAATCGAAGTTGTTGTTGGTTGTTGTTGTAGATAGCGATCTGGATTAGGGAAAGCCAACCAGTAAACTCAGTGTGAGGAGGAGTCGATGCCTTCGGGAGAATTTCAAAAGCGGTCAAAAGAAGACA
>JAYJKW010000068.1:0-19580 GCA_035084275.1 Hydrolagus colliei | reverse complement strand
TGGGGGGGGATTGCCAGCTTCTATACTAACCCGGGTTTTTTTCCCCCGTGTTCCCAGGGCGTATTTGCGCCCATCCTCCCCTCAACAGCCTCCATCGCCTGCGAGCGAGCAGTCATCGTCTGGCAGTTCGGAGGACGATACGATGCCTGTCCTCTCCTCGGAAACGGGTAAGAGCCCCCGCCGTTCGTTCGTTCGTTCGTTCGTTCGTTCGTTCGCCTTCCCAGCCACGGTTGGCGACTCCCCAATGGCGCCTCCCTGGCCTCCTTCAATCCCCTCTCAAGACCCTGCTCTTCGACGGTTCCATCGGCGACTCCTAATCCCCCACCCACTCCCCGCGTCTCCGTCCTCAGCTCGGGTCTGAAACGGCGACTGTCCAGCGTTCCTACTGACGTGAAAGGCGCCATCCAGGTGTCATTTTGTTGTTGTTGTTGTTGTTGTTGTTGTTGTTGTTGTTGGGAGCAGGAGAGGGATGGAGGGGGTAGAAGGGTCATCAAAGATTTGGGTCTTGAAACGGGCCTTGAAGGAGGCGAGGGGGGGATGAGACGGAGTTCCGGAGCGTGCGACAGGCAGGCTGAAGGTCCGCCCGCCGATGGTCAGATGGATTCACTTCTCCGATACTTTAAGAGTTAAAAAAATAATTAGTCTCAAAGCCCAGGTCGCTTGCGAGCTAAGCTGCTCAGCCTCAAGATTTGCTCTGTTTGCTACAGGTCTACATGAGGTCCTGGCACTACTGACAGCTCAACTCAGGCCAGATGCCAACCTCAAGGAAGAGATGAGTTTCCTCACCGAGGTCTTCAGTGAGAAGAGTTTCAACTCGCTCATGAAGGTGAGGGACGACAGAACCTCTCGTCTGTCCAGCGTTGCAAAGAACAACAACGACAGTACAACAGATTGCATTTGGACAGCGCCTCGGCTCTAGATAAGGAGGGATTTTGCACACGAGCTGGGTGGGTTGGTTGGGGGGGGGGGGGGGTTCAGATCAGAGAGAGATGGAAGACAAAAGGAGGGTGAACTGGTGAGGGGTGGGTGAGGGGAGGTGGGGGGGGTGGGGGGAATGAAGGAGCGAATCCTTGACTGAAGCCCTTATTGAAGAGGAAAGGTCCGAGATGAGCCTTGAAGGAGGCAGGCAAGGTAGGGGAGCAAGGTAGGGGGTGGGCGGCAGAACGCCCGGAGGGTCAGGCAGGGTGGTGCGGAGGGGGAACGGAGGGGGACGGGACGCGGAGAGGGCACGTGCCTGCGGAACAGAGTGGGGCGGACAGGAGGGCTTGTGAGAGAGGGAGATGGTGATTGGAATTATCTTTGGGCTCCCAGATCCATGAGAAACTGAGGCATTTTGACCGACACACACCGTCGCCCACCCTGTACAGTGCTGCCGCTCTGGTGGATGACGTAAGTATCGTGGTCGTGTGAGTAACGCCCGAGAATAATAATCCCTCACTCAAAACCACCCTCCCACCCAACCCCCCCCCCCCTCCACCTCAATAACAAATTGTTCATTTCAATCCGCGACCGTGCTGTGCGCACTTGGCTGCCGCGTTTCGCCCACAAACTGTGCAGTCAACTCACTTGACGGTGAAGCTCTTCGAGGAGTCTAGAAGAACGTGAAAAGCGCTACCTCGGCCTCCGCCCTCGTCGGCCTTGCCTTCAGCCACTACGCCACTCGAGGATCTGGAACTCCCTCCCTCACTCTCCCTCACTCACTCACTCCCTCCCTCCCTCACTCCCTTCGCCTCGCCCCCCCCCCGCCCCTCCCCACTACCCCCTCCCTCCCCCACTCCCTCTCTCTTCCCAGCTTCAGGTCCCAGCTAAAGACAAGATTTTTCTCTTTGACCGCGCCTTTGGTCACCTTTCTTCCCCCCACCCCCCCCCCACCCCACCGTCCCCCCCTGGCTCGGTCCCGGGATCCGTTGTGACAAAGCCCTCTGAGACGCCGTCTGTCCGTGCGCGGAGTGGAGCGGAGCGGAGTGGAGGGCGCTGTGCAGATCAAAGTTGTCGTCGTCGTCGTTATCTCGAATGCAAGGATCATTACGATTGAGATTACGATGGGATGTCGACCAGGGCTGGGCAACTCTCCCGGACGTTTCGATTGAAGCCATTAAGGAGCCCCATCTCCAATGTCAGTCTGAATCCCAAATCCACTGGAGACCGAGAGGTGGCAGAAGATCAGGGAACCGATAGGGCCATTAAGATGCCATCTCCGGCTCGGGGATATTTTTAGTGGCGACGTTCAGCTCTATCGGGAGACGGGTGAAGTTCGCCGAGCTTGCGGCTGTGTGGTGATCCCGATCTGAGGGTCGAACAAAGCGCGGTCGATCGAGCTTGCGGAACGAGCCGTCACACCCTTGCCCCGTTAGTCACCCTGAGGTTCCACGGAGCTCCGGTAGCTCAGTGCTTTAGAGCCAGGCGAAACCTCGGGCAAGTTTCCTTACTCCACACATACACACACGCACGCACACGCACGCACACACACACACACACACACACACACACACACACACACACACACACACACACACACACACACACACACACACGCACGCACACCACGCACACATACACACACACGCCGCGCGCCTAATAATAATCCGTCCCAAAACATCCACAGTAATAAAAATTGTTTGCGGGGACGGTGCTGTGCGCAATCGGCTGCTGCGTTTCGCCCACAAACCGTGCGGTCAGTTCATTTTACAGTGCGCTCCGCGGAGCGCTTTGAGACGTCTCGAAGACGCGATAAGGCGCTGGGTCAAATGCGAGGATTATTATTATTATTATTATTGACTTGAACACGTGAACAGGGCACAGACGGAAGCAATCTCGGTCTAACGTCTCATCCGAGAGACTAAACCCTTCGACAGAGAGTGCAGTATTACTCCGCGTCCACCCCCCTTCCCTCCACTCCCCCAACTCCCTCCTTTTATCTCTTGGCAGCTCTCAGAGGAATTGCAGAATGGCCCAATGTGCGAAGATATGAAGGAACTCGTGCAGTTACTGGCCAAACCTCACTTGAAGGTTAGAGACAGATGGCGCTGTTGCTGAATAAGAAAATGGGGGCTGGGGGTGGGGGGTGGGGGGGGGGGGGGGGGGGGGGAATGAGATGAGGGAGGGAGGGAGGGAGGGAGGGAGGATGGTGGGTGATTTCCATCCGTCTTGAGGTGATACTTGAATGAGGCCTAGCGAGTGGGGGTGGTGAGCGAGGTGGAGGGAGGGACTGCGGGATGGAGTTCCGGAGGTTGGGAGGCAGGTGGCTGAAGGCTCGCCCGCCGATGGGGGGACAGGGGTACAGGGGGAACGGGGGGGAGGGGGCGGGGGGTGGGGAGTTTGGGTCGGGGGGGGGGGGGAAGTGGAGCGGCAGGCCGGAGCCTGAAAGTCGTTGCTGTTGTTGTTGTTGTTGTTGCAGGCTCTGTTCACGGCCCACGACACGGTCGCCCGCAAGGCCTTTGACCCCGTGCTCCCACCAATGCCGGACGACTTGGGGGAGGAAGAGGAGGAGGAATCGGTCAAGATCGTGCGTCTGGTGAAGAACAAGGAGCCACTGGTCAGTGAGGCTTCGGCTGAGTCTGCTAGATCACCCCAAGACCCTCGCTACCAGCCTCCGAGGGCCGGGGGGGGGGGGGGGGGGGGGAAATCCGTGTCAACCGCATCAAACCGCCAGGATGATTGCTACGCGGAGTCCCTGTATCTCGGTGGTTAGAGCGCTCGCCTCGCAAGCGAGAGACCCGGGTTCGATTCCCGGCAGGTCAGGTCAGGTCAGGGCGAAACCTTGGGCAAGTTTCCTTACTCTACACACACACACACACACACACACACATACACACACACACACATACACACACACACACACCGCTGATAAAAATCCCTCTAGAGAGAGAGAGAGAGAGAGAGAGAGAGGAAAAGACGAAATAAGAAATTAGTCACGAGAATCCACGGCTGTTTGTGGGGAGGGTGGGACGCTGCTGTGCGCAACTGGCTGCTGCGTTTGGCCCACAAAATATACAGTCAGTTCGCTTTACGCATAGTGCGTTACGAGTACAGTATACACCTGCGAAACGCTTCGAGACGGCCAGAAGACGTGACAAAGCACCGCGTCCAAAGCCAGGATTGTTAATATTATTGTTAGTACCATTATTAATTATTTTGACGTAGCGAACGGTGGCTGGGCGGATGCGTCTGCTCGAAGGGGACGATGGGTGAGTTGCGAACCTTAGAGAAAACCTCCCCCCACCCCCACCCCACCAAATCCGTCTCCCTCCTGCCCTAAACCGCACGCCCCCCCCCACTCCCACACCCACCACACCCACCACCGCCCCCCCCACCCTCTGCTTCTCTCCCGCAGGGAGCAACCATCAGATTAGACGAGCAGACCAGCGCTGTTGTGGTTGCACGGATTATGAGGGGAGGGGCGGCCGATCGCAGCGGTGAGTGTCCGTCACGTTCGTTACCCCCCAGCCCCACCCCCACCCGCCATACCCAACCCTCCCACCCTCCGTCTCGGGACCCACCCAACCAAAGTAGTCTTGGGGGGGGGGGTGGCGGAGGGGTGGGGTGGGGTGGAGGGGGGTGGGAGGTTTGGTCACTTTCAACCGCTCTCTCGTGACTGATTTTCAGCTCAGTGTCTCACTCTCACGCTCCACCCCACCCCCCCCCCACCCAACTTTTCCACTGCCCAGGTTTAGTGCATGTTGGCGATGAACTGAGAGAAGTGAATGGGATCACAGTGGAGAACAAGAGCCCAGAGGAAATCAGTCAGATCCTGGTAAGGGTCAAAAGTTCTGACATACACACACACACATCGCCCACCGATGAAGGGCGCTATGCAGAGCGAATCCAGAGTCTTATGTAACCCATTAGTCCATAACTCTGGTACTTTCAGCTGACAGTACAGATATCTCTGCCCTCCACACACTGGAACTCCATCCCACAGTCCCTTCCACTCGCTTTCTCCCTCCCTTGCCTCTCAAGACCCTCCTCGTCGACCGTGCCTTCTGCTGACCTCCCAACTTTCCCCCCACTCCTAACTCTCTCCAACCCCCCCCTCCACCTGCTCTGCCCCCCCCCGCCTTGGGATGTCCTCCTCCTGATGTGAAAGGGCGCTGCACAAATGTAATTTTGTTGTTGTCGTTGTTGTCGTTGTGTTTGACATTCCACCCCCCTCCCCCCCCCCCCCCCCCCCACCCCATACAGGCTCAGTGCCAGGGCTCGATAACCTTGAAAATAATTCCAGCACGCACACAGCAGGACCGTCTGAAAGAAAGCAAGGTAGGGCGGCGGGAAGGGGAGGAGAGGGATAAGTTGGGTGGGGGGAGGGAGTGTGGGGACACGAGAGGAGAATCGAGTGAGCAAACTTGCCTCAGGTTCTGCCCCGGAATCGAACCCCTCTCGCTTGCCAAGCCTGCCCCACCCCCATCACGCTTTGGAACTCCATCCCGCCATCCCTTCGCCTCGCTCGCTCGCTCGCTCGCTCGCTCGCTCCTCTCCCCTCCCTTGCCTCCTTCAAGGCTTGGTTGGGCCTCCTCAAGAAACCTCCTTCTTCGACCGTGCCTTCAACCGCCCACCCTTACCTCCCCAGGTGTACGTGAGAGCCCTGTTTGACTACGATCCGAGCGAGGACAAAGCCATACCCTGCAAGGAGGCCGGACTCCCCTTCAGGAGGATGAGCATCCTCCAGGTCGTGAGCCGAGACGACGCAGTGTGGTGGCAAGCCAAGCGTGTGGGAGACACCAACGTCCGGGCTGGGCTCGTCCCCTCCAAGCAGTTCGAAGAGAGGCGAGTGGTCTTCGTAACAATATTAATAATATTAATAATCCTCGCATTATTATTGGACTTCCAATCCTGATATAGCGGCTTTTCACGTCTTCTGGACTGTGGCCTCAAAGCGCTTCACGGGATATACCTCCGAGTGAGTTAACTGTATATTTGTGGGCGAAACGCGGCAGCCAATTGCGCACAGCAGCGTTCCCCCCCCCCCCACATAAACAGTCGTGGATTGAAATGACCAATTTTTTACTGTTGTATGTTCTTTCGGAGGGATTGTTATTAGGTATACGCGTGTGTGTGTGTGGTGTGTGTATAGTGTATGTGTGGGAGTATGTGTAGTGTATGTGTAGTGTGTGTGTGGACCTGTCTGGATTCAAACATGTCCAGTTAAGCAGCTGAGGCCCAGCAGTTGGGGGGTAGGGGTGGGGTGTGGGGGAGGGTGGGTGGGGTGGGGTGTGGGGGAGGGTGGGTGGGGTGGGGTGGGGTGTGGGGGAGGGTGGGTGTGGTGGGGTGGGCGTGGGAGGGGGTGGTGAGGACGGGCAGTTCTCTAACCAGATCACCTTCACCTCTCGTCTTGTTCTAACTCACAGGCGGTTTAAACACAGGAGAACGATGGCTTTGGATCAACAGCAGGAAGTCCAACAGTCACAAAGTAAGGACACAGTAAATGCGTTGGCAGTTGACCAAACTCACACTCTTCACAGAGAAAGAAAAGAGAAAGAGATATATAATATAATAATCCTTGCGTTTGATATAGCGCTTTTCACGTCTTCTAGACATCTCAAAGCGCTTCACGGAATATACAGTTCTGTAAAGTGAGTTGACTGTATATTTGTGGGTGAAACGCAGCAGCCAATTGCACGCAGCAGCGTCCCCCCCCACAAACGTCGTAGATTGAAATGACCAATTTATTATAGTTGTTTTTGAGGGATTTTTATTAAGCGTGCGCGCGTGTGTGAGTGCGTGTGTGTGTGTGTGTGTGGAGTAAGGAAACTTGCCCAGGGTTTCGCCCTGACCTGCCAGGATTCGAAACACAAGTCTCACGCTTGTAAGGCGAGCGCTCTAACCACTGAGCTGCAGGACATTAAATGGGAGACTTTATGGATCTTCCCGTGAGCTCCATGAACTGTTGACTGTTTCAACAGGTATGAAAGCGATCCTTAGTTAATCGTCCTTTCTTGCCTCTCTCTCCCGCACCTCACCCTACCCCACCACCCCCACCCTCCCATATCTACGCAGGTGAGCAAGCCAACGAGAGAGGTAAGTGAAGATCGGGAAGGTTTCAATTGGACCCGGGGGTGTGGAGTTACTGATGAATGATGAACGCCGGTCCTGGGTATGCGTTAAAGTTCGCCTGCTAGACGTCTCAAAGGGGTGCGCGCAACACACTGCAAAGTGAATCGACTGTATAGTTTCTGGACGCAAACGCAGGGGGCAAAGGTGAAACGTATTTACGTTGCTTCCTTCTATTGCCTCCTTCCCCCCACTTCTGCCCCCCCCACCCAACCTCGCCAACCCCTCCCTCCATCCTCTACCCCACCCTCCACCGTTTTCTACTGTCTTCCTATTTTCCTCTGTTCCTCTCTCTCTCTCTCTCTCTCTCTCGGTCTCTCTGGTTTGAGCAAAAGCGAAGAGATAATAGGAGGGAGGGATGTGCGTTTTAAAGGCCCTCGCGGAGGGCGCAAATTGGTCTCAAATTGGTCTCTTTCAGCGCAGTGCAATCCGACGCCTTAACAGAGGCTAATTCGGCGTGCAATTTGAGGTGTGGGGAGGGGGGGCCAGGCAATTTGCTTTAGGTTTGCTGTCGTTAATCACTCGAGCAGTTTCCGCCGGCAACATCTTTCTCCTTCCCTGATCTCGATCATTCCTTCTGCTTCCACCTGCTGCTTTCCTATCTCTACAGAGGACTGTGAATGTGACGGATATTTGAACGGGCTACACATAGGTGAGAGTTAATCCATGTCGTGTATCATCATCAACCACCTCCCCCCCCACCACCCCAACCCCCCACCACCCCTCCCACCTCGCCACGTTGGGTCAATCAGGTCCCAGTCACAGAGAAAGTCTCTATCCTTAGAGAATCATTCCTTAGATTCCAACTCAAAGTTTCAAGGCTGTGTTGGAAGACTTGTTAGAGATTGGATAGCTCTTTCGAAGAGCCGTCCCAGGCGACTGAAGGCCGAATGGTTCTGTCCTGATCCTCACCGTCAAAGCTCTCGATACCCCTCGCCCCACCCTACCTCTGTGGCCTCCTAACCCCCTACCATCCTGTCTGATCCGTCCGCTCAACGGGGCTCTGGCTTGCTCCATGTCCCCCGACCTACCGTTAGTGGGCGAGGCCTTGGAAGGTTGGGGGCAGAATGCAGCCCCTCCGCCTCGCCCCCTCCCTCCCTCCCTCCCTGGCCTCCTTCAAGTTCCGCCTCAAGACCCTACTCTTTGACCATTGGCCACCCCAACCCCTTCCCCTCCCTTCATCCTCCCCGATCCCGACTCCAGCTCGGGTCTGACCCAGTGACTGACCAGTGCCTTGGGACGTCCTCCTGACGTGAAAGGTGCTGTACACATGTAACGTCGTTGTTGTTGTTGTTGTTGTTGCTGTTGTTGATATTCTACATGATTCTATAACTCATCAGAATCCATGGCTGGTCTTAGAAGCAATCGGCATTCGAGCTAAAACCCCCCACCCCCCACCTCCATCCCCTCCCCTCCTCCCCCCTCGCCCCCACCCACCCCCAACGTGACCTGACCTCGCTGGCCTTTGTTCTTCACAGCCGGGCTACGGAGGAGTTTCCGGTTGAGTCGGAAGGAGAGGCGGGCGAGCCAGAGCGAGGCCAAAACCCTAGAGCCGGAGGACTTGTTGGAGGTCCTAACTTACGAGGAGGTGACTCGCTATCACCGACGCCCGAACGAATACCACAGGCTGGTGGTCCTGGTCGGTATGTCAGCCCAACCCCTCCCCCCCTCCTCCCACCCCACACCCCCGTTCCACCAACCAACCGTGTCCTCCTGACGTTTGGGGAGGAGATCGATCATGTCCGCGTTGTTGGTGTCCGCCCCGACCCACCTTCTGGAGTTCCATTCCACAGACCCTCCTCCTCGCCTCCCTACCTTACCACCCACCTTTCCCACCTCACCCACCCTCCATCCCTCCCTCCCCCATCTCCTTCAAGAACCATCTTCAAGCCCATTGCTCTTCGGTGCCTTCCATTACCTCCCTTCCCCTGCCCTCCACCCCTCTCCTGACCCCAACCACCGGCTCGGGTGCGGATCCCTGACCGTCCAGAGCCTTGGGACGTCCTCCCGACGTGAAAGGCGCTGTACAAAGGTAATGTTGTTGTTGTTGTGGCTACTCTTGTCTGACCACACATCCCCTGAGCCTATTATGAGCCCACCAGGCTCGAAAAGTTTGGCTAACGCTCATGAGTATCGCTTCAGCAAGTCTCCATTGGATTATAACTAAAACAAGTAATCTGGGCAGAGGACAACTAATGAACACAATGTATATGAGCTCGTTGAGGCTAAGAGTGTGTTGACTTGATGCAAAGTCTGGCCTGGCAGCCTGCGCTCGTGTTACGTGATAAGGCGCTGTATCAAATGCAAGGAAAAGTATCTTATTATTATTATATTATTGTTATGGCAGGTTCGCTAGGTGCAAAGATGAACGAAATGAAGCAGAAACTAATCACTGAGAATCCAAACCGTTACTGCGTGGCAGTTCCGTGTAAGTGCGACTGACAACCCGACCGCCATTTTGCTTTGAACCCTCCGAACCTCCTCCTGAGCCATCTCCTGATAACCCCCATCAAGGCCCAAAGCCCTAACTTGCCCTGGTTGGGTGATCCTAGAACATAAGAACATAAGAATAAGGAGCAGGAGTAGGCCATCCAGCCCCTCGAGCCTGCCCCGCCATTCAATAAGATCATGGCTGATCCTCTAATCTAACTCCACCTCCATCACGCCATATCCCCGTATCCCTTAATAACCTTTATCCATAAAATATCTGTCAATCTCAGTCTTGAATATGTTCAAGGACTGACTGAGCGTCTACAGCCTTTTGGGGGTAGAGAATTCCATCAATTCACTAACCCTCTGAGTGAAGAATTGTTTTCTCAACTCAGGGCCGACCCCCTTAATCTTAAGCCCCCCCTTAGCTGGTCAAGCAGTAAGTCCGTCTGAGTTTAAAACCTTCCCCTTATCTTCTCGCATTTTTTCCCCGATCGCAGCCACAACTCGGCCAAAGAAGGTCCACGAGAGGGAAGGGGTGGACTACCATTTCCTCTCCAAGTTGACGTTCGAGGCCGAGATTCAGAGCAACAGGTAAGGAAGTCTGTGCAGAGATTTGGAGGGTCCGAGAGAGAGAGAGAGAGAGAGAGAGAGAGAGAGAGGGTGGTGGCTCGATCGGAGTGACTTGAGTGGCTTGAAACCGAGAGCGAGAGTTGACCGAGACCCCGATCTGTTCCTCCCTCCCAACAGGTTCGTCGAGCACGGAGAGTACAACGGCAACCTGTACGGGATCACCGTGGATTCCATCCGGACTGTCCAGCTGAAGAAGAAGATCTGTCTGGTGGACACCCAGCCGCAGGTAAGTCTCCCGAGGTCGATGGACGCCTTGAGACGACAGTGTGAATTGCGTGCGAAAGAGCATTCTCTTCGACCGCGCTTTCGGTCACCCTTGTTCGGTCACACACCCAACTAAGCCAGTTGCCCAACTCTGTGGTCCATTTGCAGACCATCAAGAATCTCAGGACCCCAGAATTCAAACCGTACGTGATATTTATCAAGCCCTACGTCCGGGAGATGAAACCTAGCCCACCAGAGGAGGAAACACCAGAGGAAGCGGTGGCCAGAAAAGCAACTGTGAGTCCATCTCCCCCGTTAGCCCCTTCCCACCCAACCCTCACCCAGCCAAAAGCGCAAGAGAGTCCTAGAATCTTCACAAAGATCATTAGGTGGGTCATTGGTAGGGGGGGTGGTGGGGGCGAGGGGGTGGGTGGGGAGGGAGGGCTGGGGAGAAGGGAGGATTAGATGCTGAGTTAGTAAGAGAAGAGAAGAGCAAATTTTGGGGACTTGATCTAAGGAAATGAGGAACTCGAGAAAGGAACTATTTGTGAGGAGATGGGGAAAGAATGGAGGGATGGGTGGTGGGGGGGATGGAGGGGGCGAGGTGGGACTGTTTGGGCGGCTCTTCCAAAGTGGAATGTTCTCCTTCCACGCACCGTCACAGGTAGAAGCCACGTATCCGAGCACTTTTCGCGCACACGCCCTCCAGCGCCGAGGAAAATATCCTCCCCCCCCCCCACCTCCACCGGCAGAGGGAATTTTTGTGATCGCCGAGATGATACGGGAACTGTCTCTCTCCGTCGGCAGGAAGAGGAGCAGCGGGAGATGGCGCGGACGGCGGCAGATATCGAACGCAGATACGGGCACCTGATCGATCGGATCCTGGTGAAAGGGGAGCTTCAATCGGCCTGCAACGAACTGAGACACGCCCTCGACAACATCGAGAAGGAGACTTTGTGGGTGCCCGTCTGCTGGGTGCGGTCGTAGCCCAGTAACCAACCGATCGCCCCCCCCACCCACCCCCCCCCCCCCCCCCACCTCGACTCTCAACTCAACGCCAGACGCCATGTCGCCATCTTCCACCAGATACCAACTCAAAACTCACTCTGCGCTGGGTTCTTTGTGGTTTCAATATCCCGCCTCACGTTTTATTGTCTTAAGTCTGGTCAGACTCTTTGTCAGTCGTTATACCTCTCCCTCCCCACCACCCCCCCCAACGCACTCTCTGGGCTCCACCCCACCCACCCACCCACCCACCCACCCATCTCCTCCTTCTCTCTCCCCCCAGCCCACCACCCACAAGCCTCAGTCTGCGCCTACTGTTTTAGTCCCGGAATTAGGCGAGGCAGAATGCGTCCCTCCGGGGAGAGGGAGAGGGGAAATGCACGGGACGTTGCACGGAAGTCTCCGTTTGGCTCGGAGACTCGGTTTGGCTCGAACGGGCGACACGGTCAATCTCCGTCGGGCCGCACGGCTTTTGACAATCTCCTCCGAAGCGTGTCCAGGAATGCACTTGCTCGCGCATACACACACACACACGTACGCGCACCCGCGCGCACACGCTAACAAGTCACAAGTGATGAGACTTTACCGGCCCCGCTCAGTCCTTCGCATCCTTAGTCTCCAAGTCAGGAGGTTGTGGGTTCAAGCCTTCCCCGTGCCCCCCACCCCCCCCCGAACCCCCATACCTCACCGCGCCCCACTCCACCCCCCCCACGCTTGAGCAAAGGACCCCAAACCTTGGGTGACTGTAGATCACAACAACAACAATACAGCCCCTTTTAGTGTCCCCCGAACGCTTTCACTTTCAGCTTGACGATGACCGTAAATTGCACTGATAGAGCGCCTTTCACATTGGGCGGACGTCCCAAGTCCTCGGATGTCCCCCCCCCCCCCACCCACCCGCTCATCGCCTCCCCTCCCTCCCCCACCCCAAAAAATATATATACAGTATATTCCAAAAGACCCACATGACGTCCGCCCGTCCATCCTTGTGTGCGGGACTCGCAAATTGGCTGCCGCGTTGAGACTTTACAGCGAGAGGCCGTGAAGCGCTTTGAGACTTCCTTGTTGGTTGCATCAAACGCTGGGATGACTCTTTCCCCGTAATCCAGCCAGCCACCCGAACATCCTTCCCTCCCTCCCTCCATCCCTCCCTCCCTCCCAACACCCCCCAAAAACAGGCGTGCGGCAACCGTTGCCCCGGCGGGGGCCGATCGCGATCTCGTCGTCTCTTCCGCTAACGAAAAAAAACCACAGCATGCTCTGAACACACGAAGAAACAAGTGTGGAAGAAAACGGACTATTTGTTTCAAAGGCAATATAATTTTTTCGCACGTTCCGCAGATTCACAAGCACAAAGCCACGTACTGAATATTCTGTCGTTTAGAGGTTCTTTTCACAAATAAAATCTAGATTTGGTAGCATCGGATGATGGCAACTGTGGGGTGGTTGATTGGTCGGTTGATTGGGGTTTGGAGGGAGTGGGTGGGGGTGGGGGGGCAGAAGGTTGTGGGGGTGCTGAGAGGTCTATCTTGCCTCTGAGATGGTGCTGGGATATTAAAGGTTTGGATTCCGCCAGTGACAAGGTGAGTTTTATTGGATTGCGTTCGGTAAACTGGACACAGCAAGGAAAGAGAGTGCGGCTAGGCAGGTCAGCCCAGCCTCTGATGTTTGTTTCAGCCATTTGGGATGGCCATTCAGCCTCTCCAACCTGCAACAAATTGAAAAAGAGTTCACAATGACGAGTTCACCCCTCCCGTCGGTGGGCGTTAAAGAGGACCTCATCCTTCCAGACTACAGCGACAACAACAACAGCAACAACAACACCAGCTTGCCTCACGGGTGAGAGACCTGGGTTCAATTCCCGACGATTGGCAAGTTTCTCTGCGTGTTTGTGGACGAAACCCGGTAGGCGTTTGCGCACAGCGGCGGCAGCCCCCACAAACAGTCGTGGATCGAAATGGCCAATTTATTATTGTTCGTATGTTTTGCATACGAATTATGCGTATGCAAAACAGGTGTTATCAGGCGCGCGCGCGTGTGTGTGTGTGTGTGTGTGTGTGTGTGTGTGTGTGGAGTAAGGAAACTTGCTCAAGATTTTTCTCTCTGACCTGACCAAGTCTGGAATCGAACCCAGGTTCCCCCTGCTTCCAAGGCCAGTGCTCTAATCACCGAGCTACAGTAGCACTCCACATTGCCCGATTCCTGCTTTGATGTTTGAGGTGTTTGAAATGTTTTGTTTCACGTGTATGTAGCGGAAAGCTTACCTCTACCACCTCCCCCACCCCCAACCATTTCACTGGCAAAGTTGTCCTCGTGTTGGGATCTGCAAAGGGAAGGAGAAAAACATTATACTGTAAAGCGAATTGACCGTATATATTTGTGGGCGAAACGCGGCAGCCGATTGTGCACAGCAGCGTTCCCCACCCCCCCCCCCCCCCCACACACACACACACACACACACACAAACAGTAATGGATTGAAATTACCGAATTATCTACAAAAATAATAACAATTGCGTTTGAAATGGCGTTTTATCACATCGTCGAGCGCTTGTTAGGTAAACAGAGGCGTGTGAAGTTAGCACTAAGTTTTGGCCCTGGCCAGGAATCGAACCCGGGTCCTATCCTTGGCGAGGCGAGCGCACTAAGCCACTAGGTCACGAAAATCTGAGGGTTCTTCTTGTTACAGTATTAGTATTATCATTTTGGGATGAAATGGGGCCGAAACTTTCACGGGACTCTCTCTCTCTCTCTCTCTCTCTCTCTCTCTTATCGTCACCTTGTAAACTTGCTTGCTCGGGTCAGCCAAGTACTTTCGTTTCGGGTATTCCAAGCGCTTGGCGAGTTTAAAGTTTTCGTCCTGGATCTTTTTCATCTCGTACAGCCGTACCTCCTTCTTCGAACTGCGAGAGAACTCGGTCGCGTCCTTAGATATTTTCAGCCCCCGAAAACTCCCGGCGCTCACCACGCTCCACTGCCCTTTACCCACCCCGCGTCTTATCACCTTAATAATAATCCCTCCCTTCCCCCCAAAACCCCCAGTGTACTCAGAGACCACTGTAAAGTGAAGTGACTGCATACTCGTGGGCGAAACACGGCAGCCAATCGCGGGCAGCGGCGTCCCCCACTGACAGGCGATCGCGTTAAGTGAGCGGAGGAAGGAAACTTGGCCCCAGCCTCGCCGGGAATCGAACCCAGATCTCACTCGCTAACCACTGAGCTATAATACAGATCGCCACATGAACGCGTGAGCTTCCTTCCCTGTGACCGCATCACTACCCCGGGGCTTCTGTTAATCGTTAATAGCCGCGACGGTAAGGGAGAGAGAGAGAGAGAGAGAGAGAGACGGTAAAACAGCCCACCTTTCTCTCCGGTAGAGATTATTGTGGCAGAACGCGTTGCTGGCGTATAGGAGACGTCCCATTCGTTTGATGATTTTAACATTCTCGTTTCTAATAACAGTTTCTTTGTATTGATCCACCTGATAAATACACGCACTCACTCACAAATCAAATAAATAGCTGTACGCAGTTATAATGATAATAATCCTTGCATTTGATTTCACATCTTCTCGACGTCTCAGAGCGCTTCACAGAATATAGTGTCGAGTGAATTGACTGTATATATTTGTGGGCGAAACGCGGGAGGCAATTGCGCACCCCCACCCCACAAACAGTGGTGGATTGAAATGACTCATTTGATTATTGTATCTTTTTTTTTTGGGGGGGGAGGGATTATTGTCAGGCTTGTGTGCGAGCTTGCGTGCATGAGAGCGTGCGGTAAGGAAACGTGCCCAAGGTTTTGGCCTGACCTGCCCGGATTCGAACACAACGGCTCATGCTTTAGTGTATTCTGTGCGGGCGCTTTGAGTCACCTCCACGACGCGCTATATCAAACGCAAGCATTCTCATTATAATTATTCTGCGGTTATTATTGCTCCCATGTTAATTAACCCTGCACAGAATAAAATGTTAACCCCCCCCCACGTCAGCGCCTTGGGACGTCCTCCTGACGTGATTAGGTAATTTTGTTCTCGTTTGCTGTTCACGAAGGAACGCTTCGATCAGTCACTGTTCTCAGTTGACTGTACAGTGTAAATGGGCGATCGAGGCTTGGCTGCAATAGGTGTGCAGTCGGTAAGTGAATGTAAAAATGTGTTGACGCGTTAACGCAAGGGTTTCACCTCCTGTTTCCTTGGGCTCGCTCTACTCATCTGAGGGTCCACGTAGAGTCTACTGTCTATGATTCGCTCCGCTGCGGAAGCGAAAGGTACAATTAGAGACGTCGTGTGTAAGCTCGGGCCGAAACTCGCCAGGTTCAACTCCACGCACTTCGCAACAGCCGTGGGCGAGGATCATTATCATTCACCCCCCCCCCCCCCCCCTCCCCCATCACACCGGCCCTCGCCAGGCTCCACAGCCCACCCCCACCCCCTCCTCCCTCCATCACATCAGGAGCTCCTGTGGTTCAGTGGTTAGAGCACTTGTCTTGCAAGCTGGGGAGACCTGCGTTCGAATCCAGGCAGGTCAGGGCGAAACCTTGGGCGAGTTACCTTACTCCACACACGCCTAATAATAATAATAATCCCTCCACCCCCCCAAAAAAAACCGCCCCAAAATAATAAAATTGGTCATTTCAATCCACGACTGTTTGTGTGGGGTGGGGGACAGGGGGGGGAGACACACGCCACTGTGCGCAACCGGCTGCCGCGATTCGCCCACAAATATACACACAGTCAATTCACTTGACAGTACATCCCGCGAAGCGCTTTGGGACGTCGATGAGATGCGCAAAGCCGCGATATCAATTGCAAGGCTTATTATTATTATTATTATTATTATCAGTCCTCGCCGGGCCCCCGCTGCCTCCCTATCACAGAGCAGATCGACTTCACAATCCCCACATCGGTCTATCAATTCCTTCACCCCCTGGCACCTCCCTACCTCTCCGACCTACTTATTGCCCACCCACCCACCCCGCTGGCAACGCACTGCCTCCGCTCGGGCATGGCTCCGTGTCCCTTCCAGTGAAGCCAACTGTGTTGGAATCCAGGCAGGTCAGGGCGCAACCTTGGGCAAGTTTCTCTCTCACACACACACACACACACACACACACACACACACACACACACACACACACACAGCCTAATAATAATCCCTCCCAAAAAAAACACAACGCAATAAAATTGGTCATTTTCAATCCATGACTGTTTGTCAAATCTACAGTCAATTCACTTGACAGTCTATTCTGTGAAGCGCTTTGACAGCGCTTTGACAGTCTAGAAGGAGTGAAAAGTGTCGTATCAAATGCAAGGATTACTGTATTATTCATCGTTTCGCCCGGAATCAACCCCAGGTCTAACCGCTGAGCTGCGAGACCCCATTGAAATCCATTGAAGCCCTCGACGCATCTCTGCAAGGGCAGTGAGTCAGTCGTCTACTTCGACGACACGCAGAGGGGCAGAACGCACGAGCGAGCGCAAGGTTCAAACGATCGCAGAAGGCCAATTTCAGGGGCGGAGGAGCGAAGTATTCCTTTTTTTGCTCAGCGGGTGATTCGCGGCTTGAGCCGGTCACGAAGGACGACAAGCTCAGCGGCCGAGACTCAGTCGAGAAAGCAATTCATCTCAATTCGAGCAAATTTGCCCCAGTCATAGATTCCGAGACAATATTTTTAGGCCTTAGCTCACATGGGGACTGAGGCTGGGTGGAAGGCACCCAGGCAGGCTACCTGTGTGTGCTATCGGTCTGAAACCTCGGCTCTCTAGCCATCAATCAATCAATCAATTTATTAAAATAATAATAATAATGAGCTTTGCATTTGATATGCGTTTCGCTCCCCACCCCCCCAGAAAATAATACAGTTAAATATAGAGCATGTTCTGTGAAGCGCTTTGAGATAACCTGAATGAGGCTCTTTATCAAATGCAAGTGATATTATCATTACATTAGAGCCACTGGGATTTACATTGAAGTGTAGTGACTGTGCATCGGTGGGCGTTTGCCCGTCGGTAGAAAAAAATGTCTCCCCCAACGCTGTACTAACCAGTCTCCACCTTGTTCCTGTGTTTCAGGTACTGCGGGTGGTTGTCCCATTTCTGTTTGCAGGTCGAATACCTTCCGCCCACGAGGAAACAGACCGCAGCGCACATGTTTCACGCCTGGAGAGAGATTACCGACCGATAGTGTCGTCAATGGTTTGCAAAAAGCACCCCCCACCCCCCCCACCCCCCTCATTTAATATGTACCTCGAGCCCGTTGCTATGAACACAATTGTGACGTCAGGGGCCTCGTGGGCT
Organism: Hydrolagus colliei; assembly: GCA_035084275.1. Taxonomy (NCBI): domain Eukaryota; kingdom Metazoa; phylum Chordata; class Chondrichthyes; order Chimaeriformes; family Chimaeridae; genus Hydrolagus; species Hydrolagus colliei. The sequence continues at coordinate 1,964 of JAYJKW010000068.1, read as the reverse complement.
GGGTCCTCATTGTCAGTGCAGCCCATTTCGCGATCAATGAGCAAATTGTCGGATGGGCGGACGGGAAATATTCTTGCGGAAAGAGCCCAGGAGTTTGTGGTTGGTGGGATGGGTTTGGGGGGTTGGGTCGATGTGCAAATCTACCGATCCGCTCCATTGTTCGAGGGGGGGGGCGACAGGAGTTATGACATTCCTTGCGTTTGGTATAATAATAGACACCTCGCGTGTGAATCGGCACCTCAGCGCGTCTTCGAGAGACCTCTCAAAGTTCCTGTGGCTCAGTGGCAAGAGCGAGACCTGTGTTCGAATCCAGGCAGATCAGGGGCGAAACCTTGGGCAAGTTTCCTCACTCCACACACACACACACACACACACACACACACACGTGAGCGCGCACGCCTAATAATAAACCCCTCCAAAAAAAAAACCCCACACAATCATAAAATAAAATGGGTCATTTCAATCCACGGCTGTTTGTGGGGAGGACGCCGCTGTGCGCAATCGGCTGCCGCGTTTCGCCCACAAATACACAGTCAATTCACTCTACAGTATATTTATTCTGTGACGCGCTTTGAGGCGTCGATAAGATGTGAAAAGCGCGAAATCAAAATGCAAGGATGATTATTATTTCTTTTATTATTATTAAAGCGCTTTTTGCAGGATACTTAACTGCGAAGTGTAGAGACTGTGTGTTTTGTGGGCGGACAATTCGGGAGCCCGCCGACGTCCCTCCCAAAAATGCCACCGAGCGAGCGAGCGAGCGAGCAAATGCAAGGATTATTATTATATCTCTTATTATTATTGGACTCAGCAGAAGCCAGTTATTAGTGACAATTTCCTCACACATTTATTGAGGGGAGGGGGTGGGCGGTGCTGGGGAGGAATTATTAAGAAGCAAGTTTACAAGACAAAGAAATATTCACGTATCTCCCTCCCGCCCAACTCCACCACTCCCCCCCGGGAAAAAGTAACTCCAACTCGATAGCAAGAAGTTCGTTGGACTTGTAGTTTATTGTCCCCCACGTACAAACTGAGATGGATGATGGAAACAGAACATACTGTTCCACACACACGCACACACACACACACACACACACGTGCTTCTTCTTCGTCCTCAATGTTCGGTGTGTTTTTGGGGGAGGGGATGGCGGTTTATTTCAGTTGTCGCATTTGCTTACGCGGATGAAACAGAGCAGGCGTCAACGGAGGTTTGATTACTACTGAGATCCTGTGAGGAGGTGGGGGTAGGGGTAGAGGTGGGGGTAGGGGGGTGTGGGGTTTGCGGGTGGGGGGGGTGGGGGGGGAGGGAGGGAGGGTGTGAGAAGGAAGAAAAAGAACATTTGCTTCTTTTTTTTTAACAGAAAAAGAAATAACGCCCATTTGACCTTAGTCTAGGTGGGTTGGGTTGACGTAATCAGAGTTGAACTGTAGTGTTAATTATCGGGTTCGAACTCACGGCTCTAAAAGAGCGGGTTAGAGAGCGGGGATTTGGGGTTAGAGTAGAGAGGGGAGCGAGCACCAACACAGACACCGTGGGGAGAGAGAGAGAGAGAGAGAGAGAGAGAGAGAGAGAGAGAGAAGGGAATGGGGTTAGAGTAGAGAGTTCCAGTGGGGAGCGAGAAACCAGCACAGACACCATGGGGGAGAGAGAGACAGAGAGAGAGAGAGAGAGAGAGAGAGAGAGAAGCAGATCAGATTGGATGGCGTGTGAAGAAAACAAAGAGCTGCCTCGTCCCCTACCTTCTATATCTTGATTTCCGGCAGAAAGCCTTGGCTTTGTTGGCCAATCACCAACTGCGCCAGTTTTTCCAACATGGCAACGGTAGCTCTTTCTAATGGCTTCCAAGTCAAGTCCGCCCGACTGCGGGAACAAGCACAGTGGAACAGGTAGGTAGGTAAGTAGGTAGGGTGAGTGGTGGGTGGGTAGGTGGGTGAAAGGTGCTCTATAAATATAATTTTGTTGA
>JAYJKW010000258.1:0-19589 GCA_035084275.1 Hydrolagus colliei | reverse complement strand
TCCCCACCCCTTCTGCCCACCCCCCCCACCCCCACCCCCCCCCCTCCACACACACACACACACACACAAAAAGCTGATAGGGTAATTATACAATAACTAAAACACTAATTGTAAACCTTTCCTGAATCTATATGCTAAGTAAACACAAGTGTAAAATGTCACAGTTTAGCAGCTATTTTGCCAAAATAACCGTGCGGTTAAAACTCCCCCTCACTCCCCCCACCCCCCCCCTCCCCGCCCAACCCCCTCCTCACCGATTTGTGTTGTGCCTGCCATTCTGTTAATGGTCAGAACAGAAAGCACAAAGGTTAATAAATTACGAGTTCTTGTTTTTTTTTCTTCTTTTCCTCCCCGTTTAGTTATGATTTTTCCCCCCCACATTTGCAGCAAGGTGATGGAATATAATATATATCTATATTATATTAAATATCACGTACACACATACACACAATTTACATCCTCTCTCTTTTAAGGCAGAATTTAAAAAATAAAACACACACGAAAAAAAAAAAAACATTTTCTGGTCAAAATAAAACGTATAACAAACTGTTAAAACTTTATTTCAAAGTCTTCTTTTTCTTCTTCTTCTTGAAAACTCTCTCTCTCTCTATTCACACTTTCTAAACCTGAGTTTAAACTTCCTCTACAGAAATGGGCCTCAGCTATAATTCGCAGATAACCAGCCGGGATACAGCCAGCCTGCGCAGTGCTTCGAAAAAAAAATATTTTCCTGAGCAATGTCCATTGGCGATAGGTGCCCGAATGTAGATTGAATCAGTTCAAGGCTGGGAAAGAGGAGAGAGAGAGAGAGAGAGAGAGAAAAAGCTCAGATCCCATGCGGAACTCCAACCCACAGTCCCTCCCTCCCGAACCTCTCTCCCCTCACCCGCCTCCCTCCTCTCCTCCCTCGATACCCTCATCTTCGACCGCGCCTTTGGTCAAACTCCTCCTCCAGCCCCCGCCCACCCCCCCACCCAATCCCCCGCCACATCCCAACCGGTGTGAATCAGGTGTGGACCCGGTTGTATTTTGCGGCCGTCGACGGCGCGGGGATCCGAATGACGTGGCGCGTTTGACGCTCGAGAGCGACGCAGGCGTAGGCGAAAGCTGCTTTCACACCACCGTCAAATGGCCTGTAACACACACACATCCTAAACTCACCTGGTTCATACAGAGAGGGGACGCTGCTTTCTCTTGTGGCTGTGGAATGTCGTCTCTGTCCCTCCTACCTGCGTGTTTGAGTACTGGATAATCGGGCATCAGACTACAGTATGTGTAAAAAAAAACAGACAACGGCCGCACATCAGTCTACTTGATTCACGTGATTTTTCTTTTTAAACGTTAAAAAAAACAACCTGTTCAGAAACTCGAGCGCTAAATAAAGGATGTGAAGCTTCCCAGATTGCTTGTGCTATTGTATTATTGCTGCGCGCAATTGGCTGCCGCGTTTCACCCACAAAAATATACAGCACAAAAAACACGCACTCTGTAATCAGGTACTCATGGGAAGCTAGAACCACATTTGACAACAACTTTTCTTTTTAATACATAGAAAGTTTAGTTAAAATGCTCAAATCCATCTTTATTTTAAATTTTACACCCAAGTCATTCTGTAAAAGGTTTTAAAAGGTGATTCCTAATAATCCCTCCCAAAAAAAAACTATAATAAATTGGTCATTTCAACCCACGACTGTTTGTGGGGGACGCTGCTGTGAGCAATTGGCTGCCGCGTTTCACCCAAAGATATACAGTCAATTCACTCTACAGTATAATCTGTGACGCACTTTGAGACAGTCTGGAAGACATGATAAGTGCTGCAACAAATGTAAGGATTATTATTATTATTGGTCATTCTGCCATCAATACAAGTTTAAAACCCTGCTGTGGCTCTTTGCACGGAAGTTATCTAGAGTGTCTCTAGAGTACTAACCGAGACCACTTTTCTGTCGCTCATTTAAGGAAGTGAATTCAGGGCCTCAACATGAGGCAAAAATTGTGGGTTTTTTTAGAGAAAAAAAAAGGTACTTCAGACGTCATTTCAGTTTCTGGAAACTACCTACTGTATTCACAGAACCAAGAGCAAACACAGCACTGGGCAACGCAAACCCAAATGGCTTCAATAAAGGAAGGAAAGAAAAATGTGCATTGGCTTTCGTCACCCGATTTGGAGCAAAGGTCGCACAAAACAAGCCGGGTTCCAAAACAAGAGTGAGAACACATTTGCAGATCATCATTTGTGGAGCTGCTCGCCTTATAAGCGTGAGATCTGTGTTTCGAATCCAGGCAGGTCAGGGCGAAACCTTGGGCAAGTTTCTTTACTCCGCACACACACGCGCCTAATAATAATCCATCCAAACCCTACACCCCCCCCCCCCCCCCCCCCCCCCACAATAACAAAAATTAGTCATTTTCAACCCACGACTGTTTGTGGGGGACGCTGCTGTGCTCAATTGGCTGCCGCGTTTCGCCCACAAATATATACAGTCAATTGACTTTAAGAGTATATTCTGTGAAGCGCTTTGAGGCGACAAGATGTGAAAAAGCCGCCGTATCGAAACGCAAGGATTATCGTTATTAATATAATAATCATTATTAAGAACGTCATCACCATTATCGCCATCAGAATATTCCTCGTCGCCGTTTGAAGCATACCTCACGGCGATTCGATCAAATTCAAGTCAACGTGATTTTTTTTTTTTTTTTTTTTAAAAAGCAGCGACTGAAAAACAACCTCTCACCTTCTCACCATGTACAGATCCCCGGCGGGGCTGAACTGTGGCCTCTGTATAATGATGGCCCCGGGGTACGGGCTGGGGTTCGTGTCCGGCGCGCCGAGCGCCTGCGTCCGGATGAGATCGTGAGCCGAGGCCGGGGGGGTCCCGCAGTGTGGTTGGAGGTGGAGGTGATGACCGGAGTGGACACGCAGCAGCTGAGGGTTGTACGGCTGACCCATGTACGGCAGTCTCTGGCCGGCGGCGGGTGCCGGGGCGTTGGCGTAAAGTGCGGGGTGAGGGATGGGGGGCTGCGTGTAGACCCCGCCCGCCATCTGAGCCACCGGCTCGTACGCGGGAGAAGCCACGCGAATGACCCTCTGCCTCTGCGCCGTGCCGAGGCCGAGGCCGGTGCCGAGGCCGGGGCCGGGGCCGAGGCCGGGCTGTTTTGGTTGTTTCGGCCGTCCTGGTCCGCGTGGTCCGGCCTGCTCTGCTTCCGAGCCGACTCGCCGTTCCTCTCGTCCGGCTGCCGTTTGCGTTTCCCGGCCGCTGCCGGCGGCGGAGGCGTGGCTCCCGCTCCCCCGCCCTGGGCCGGCTTGCCCCGCTCCCTCTCCCCCGGCCGAGGCGGCGTCCGCTCGGGGACGGCCTCCGGACGCTCCCGGACGCCGACCCTCTGCGCCTGCCCGCCGCACTCCCGCAGGAACATGAGCGGGGAGTGGCTGTACAGGTGAGGCTGAGCCGCGGCCAGGTAGGCCCGGTCGGGGTACACCGGCGGCTGGATGGCCTCCTGCGGCGGGCGGCGGAAGCTCAGGCTGCCGATCGCAACCCGGCCCTGCCAGCGGAGGCAGCGGCTGGTAAAAGCAAGAGGGGTGTTCCTGCATCGGGTGGACAATCATCAGGTGGTGGGGGTGAGGGTGAGGGTGAGGGTGGGGGTGGGGGGGGGGGCGTGCTGGACAAACGGAAGGGCTGACGGCAAGGCCTCCGGGCTGCAGCCCAGGTAGTGCGAGTACGAGGCCAGCGGCCCCACAAACTGAGCCCTCTCTTGCGGGCGTGTGAGCAGCAGGCCGCCCCCGTTGGGCAGGCGGCTGTGGTCGGGAGTCTCGGCCTCGCCTCCCGCCTTATCGTCCTCCGCCTTACGCTCTTTGGCCTGACGCCTCCGGCCCGTGCTCAAGTCCAGCTCAGCCTGCTGCGCGCGCTCGGGTTCGTATCTCTTACACGCGGACGTGGGTCTCTCCGCCAGCCGGTGAAGCTGTCTCTTGCTCGGCTCGACCTCCGCCCGGTTGGCTTCGGGCTGCCGCACCGAGCCAGGGTAAGGTTTCCTCGCCAGCTCCTCGGCTTTTTTGCTAAACAGCAACGAGTCAGTCCTGGTCCTCGACGTGCCGTCCTTCGGCTCATTCGCCTGGTGGCTGGAGGATTCAGGATCCTTCCGAAGTGCTACAGTTTCATCCAGCCGTTCAGCTTCCACGCGGTTCCCCATAGAGTCTCGTGGCTCCGAGCCCATTGCTGACAAGTTCATCTGCACGATTTTATTAAGAACAGGCTTCTCCTCCGCCTCCTCCACCAAATGACGTTGCTGTTGAACAGTGGAAAGTGCAGTGCTGTACAAATCTCCGAGAGCTTTGCCTGCAGAGATTTAAAACGCAGATGTTAAGACACACAGTAATAATAATAATAATAATAATCATCCTTGCATTTGATATGGCGGCTTTTCACATCTTATCGACCGATGCCTCAAAGCGCTTCACAGAATGTACTGTAAAGTGAATTGACTGTGTGCGTATTTGTGGGTGAAACGCGGCAGCCAATTGCGCACGGCAGCCTCCCCCACAAACAGTCGTGGATTGAAATGACCAATTTTTATTATTGTGATTTTTGGGGGAGGGATTATTATTAGACGTACGTGTGTGTGTGTGCGTGTGCGCATGCGTGTGCGTGTGCGTGTGCGTAGGAAGGAAGGAAACTTGCCCAAGGTTTCGCCCAGACCTGCCTGGATTCGAACACAGGTCTCACGCTTGGAAGGCGAGCGCTCTAACCACCGAGCTCCAGCTTGCAAAAACATACATTTACAGGATTTGACTCACAAACCAGGGAGCTGTAGAAGCTACCTCTGCCCAGACTGTGTGGGTGGGACAAATTGTTAAAACCCTTCAAGCTTGCAATGGTACTTTTCTTTAACAATCCTTGCACCTTGAATCCAGCGCCTTCATCACATCATCAAATTGTCTCAACAGAATTTCACATAAATCACTGTAGATGTGAATGGTGTCTGTCATTTGTGGAAGCGCTCTTAAAGTGACTCCCATCAACTCGCAAAGCAGAGACTGCAACAATGCGCAAGCTATTAAGTTCAAGTGAATCTTGTACACATTCTAGTTTAGGAAGGAAAGGGAGTCAAAAAGTTATTACTTTTACTCGATTAACCTTAATCAAGCTTTATATTAGTTTACATTGGCTCACAGGTCTATCTGTGAGCATCTGAATGTCATCAGTTACGTTTTGAACCAAGAAAGTTTCCTCCGATCTTAATTACCACGTCACAAAGAGTAATAAACACATTAATTATTGCTATAAATGAACGAGCCAGGGACATCACTTCCTCTGACTAAAACCTACAACTGAACTCTTGCCTGAACTCATTTTTTTTTTGCATGCGGCTTCCAACTTGTGGCTTGCGGAGCTCCTGTGGCTCAGTGGTTAGAGCGCTTGTCTTGCAAGCTGGGGGAGACCTGTGTTCGAATCCAGGCAGGTCAGGGTGAAACCTTGGGCAAGTTTCCTTACTCCACACGCCTAATAATAATCCCTCAAAAAAAAACACAATAATAAAATGGGTCATTTCAATCCACGACTGTGGGGCACGCTGCTGTGCGCAATTGGCTGCTGCGTTTCGCCCGCAAATATACAGTCACTTCACTTTACAGTATATTCTGTGAAGCGCTTTGGGACGTCGATAAGAAGTGAAAACCGCTGTAAATGCAAGGATTATTATTATATTCATAACCACCAGTTTCAAAATGAATATTTTTGGGGGGTTTTTAAGATTGCAAACCTCAAGGTAGCGTATATAGATCTGGAAGCAAAAGTCACAGATTGACTACTGTCTGTCGAGCTAAAATAAGATCAAATTCAACGGCACAAAAGCACTTCACAGAATATACCGTAACATGAATTGACTGTACATATAGTTGTGGGCGAAACGTGGCAGCCAATTATGTCCCCAACAAACAATCATGGATTCAAACGACCAATTTTATTATTGTGTGTTGGTTTTTTTGTGGGGGGGGGGGGGGAGGAAGGTATTATTATTAGACGTGTGTGTGTATATGGAGTGAATTGACTGGACATTTGTGGGCAAAACGCGTCAGTAGTCAAATTTTCACGAAGGAAAATAATCGGTTACCTTCAACGTACGGTCTTGCCATCTGCCCAACGGGCCTGTGGGAAACTTGAAACGGGTCTAGTGGGTTCTGCACCCGATCCTGACCGAGGCAATGTCCTCTGTACCCCAGGGGAGGTCCCCCGGTGCAGGGCTGGGCCTGGGCCGGGCTGGGACCTGGAGCCGGAGTTACAGAGTCACCGGCCACCTGGGGCTCGTTGCGGGGAGTGGGTCCCGTGTGTTCCATTAACACTCCCTGAGTCAATACGGGATCGGGTTTCCCCGGCGGCGGCTGCGGCTGGCGTGGAGGAGGATGGATGGAATGGCTCGAGGATCCCGGCCACTTGTGGGCTTGACTTAAATCCCGGGCTCGACTCAAATCCGTGGCCTGGCGATCGCCGACCGGCGGGGTCGTGGCTCGTCGGCCGAGGCTCGGAAGCGACCGAGAGCCGGCCGTGCCTCCCCCGGCCTGCGGGAGGCCGGGCTCCCGGGGCGGGGAACGTACCGTCCCTCGACGGTCGGCAGAAACGGAGAGAGCGGCGTTGGGCAGGTCCGGTTCGCGGCCGAGAGAGTCGTCGGGAACGCCGGCTGCTTGCCGGCTCGAGGAATCGGTTCCCGCCGATCCGGGCGAGGGTGGTCCGTTCAGTAACATTTGTTGCTGTCAGGAAGAAAGTTACGCAGCGTAAAAAATAAGTATATCTATATATATATTTATATGATTAAACTTCAGAGATTCCTTCCATTCTCGGTACTTCCCACCTTCACAAGTAATCTGCAGAAATCCCCCACTGGTGTGTGTAGAGGTGGAAGAGGAGGATCGGCAACAACAACTTGCGTTGATATAACGTTGTTTCTTGCGAGATAGCACCTGGCTGCTCGCAGTGAGGCAAGATTGCAATCAGATAAACGAACCGATAGTCTGGGCTCTGGGAAAGTCTTTGTGACACTCGTCTGGTTTCACAAACTGTGAACCCTGATGATGTTTCCGACGAGATGATTAAGTTTCCTAGTTTCACATTCGAGACAGCGAAGGACAGAAACTTGTACTCCCCTCCCTCGTCCCTGTCCCCCCAACTCAGGTCTAAAACAATGACTGTGGAAGCGCCTTGGTTCGTCCTCCTGACGTGAAAGGCAGGCACTACACAAGTCTCATTTTGTTCTTGTGCTTAATTAATTGAATTAGCAATCCAGTCAGTCCCATTTTAAACCACAAACGCCTGCCTTTTGTCCATTCCGACGAGTTTCCCCCCAACCCCTCCTCCCCTTCACCCAATAAAGGTAATTCTTAGCCACCGTTCCCAGCAGGGATTTCGTCCTGTCCCGCCCCCACAGTAATGAGGATGAAACGCTGGTCAGGTTACAGTACCTGCATTCTGTACTGCTGCTGGAGGCGTTTGCGCATCGGCTCCATCGCAGCCCGTCCGGGAACAAACATCCGAGGTTGATGGAGAGCTTCAGGTGGGATCCGATGGGTCTCGCTGAACCCGTTGGCTGCAGGCGGCTGTACAATACAAAATAACCCGTTAAACAAATGGATTCAAAGATATAATAACAATCCAGTTTAAACTGTAGGCAAAGCCTCCCTCCTGTATCTTCTTTCATTGCTAAAATGGCAATGGCGTTGTCCACCCCCAAAAGGCTGCGAATGCTCAGTCAGTCCTTGAACATATATATTCAAGACTGAGATTGACAAGGTTTCTTATGGACAAAGGGATTAAGGGATATGGGGATAAGGCGGGAGGGCAGGTGGAGTCAGATTAGAAGATCTGGTCTTATTGAATGGCGGGGGCTGGGGCTGGAGTTGGCTGAAAGGCCTACTCTTGCTGCTCCTAATTCTGATGTTCAAAGTAGAGGAACGATGAACTATATTCCAAGAGAAACGCCTTTTCAGACAGAAACCGTTGCCCTTGCCTTCTCGTTCTCGTTCTCGTTCACAGTTTGTTTCCGAGGCGGTGACGGCAGCGGCAGCCTTTCGCAAGGCTGCGGTTGGGGTTCAGAAACCTCTTCCTCTTTGACGGACTCGGCGACCGTTTCGGGAAAATCTCCGGCCGAATGACTGTTTGCAAAACCGTTGACGAGGGGCGTTTGTGGAGGAGTCTGATCTGGTGCTTTCAGTGTAGGAGCCTCTACTTCCTCCTTCGTCACGTGACTGGCTTTACTCTTGTGCTTCTCTTTCTTGTTCCAAACAGTTTCGCTTTCATAGTCCTCGTCGCTGTCGGCCTCGTCCGGGGGGAAATACTTAATCACGGCTTTGTTAAAACACCTCTCTACTGTTCTGGCCATCAGGGTGTATTCTTAAATGTGAGACAACAACAACAATAAAAGTCATAAGGCAACTTGGAAAACTGCAAAAAAAATTATTTTCATTCCGTTAAATGAATTCAACCTCATCTACCCCCCTTTTTCATACAGTTCGTAAGAGTTTAAGAAATATTTTTTAATCAAACAACAGATTGTCTCAAGAGCTAACACGGGCGTAATACTACATTTCATGCTACAAAAACAGCAAATTTAAAATATTTGAACCATCCCTTTGAATCTGATATTAAATGATTTTTCAGCTATCTGTTCTTTATTACACTACAGGTCACTTATCCCCTACGCAACTCCCACATAAAATATTAAATCCATTGACCCACCGACTCCCTGTCCACACAATAAATGCAGTTAAAACATCTACAGACTTCTGATCCCTTAACACACCCCAAAGAGGCTTTCATCCCCGCAGATTGTAGCCAAACAACAATAACAACACTTTCCCCGTCGGGCGGACGTCCCAAAGCACAGAGGCAAGCCAGCTCACTGCCATTCCACTGCTGAACACTGGACTCAAGCAGCTTTCCCCCTTTCCCCTCTCGTTCCTGCAGTGGAGTGGAGCGAAGGGCTCAACCCATATTGGTACTTCATTAGATTGCCTCCGCTCAAAAAGGCCCCCCCGCACCCACCCAAAACCCCCCAGCGGTAAGCTTTAGTCATTATCTTACAAAGCAACTTTCTCAAACCGACTTAGTCACTGTGTTTAGACAATTAAACTGTCACACTAACCATTTCCTCTGCCATTGTACTTTTCACAGTTCTCAAACATCAGCTTAAAATCCGATATAAAGCTCCATTTGCTGTTGTACTGCTTCGCGTTTAGCGTACTCTCAATAGTGGACAGGTCCATCGGTTCCTGAAACAAACAGTTGTGGGAAAATCGTCAAAGGTGGGGGTGATGTACGGTGCTGTAGATTTGTGGGAGATGTCCGGAGGAGCTTCTGTAGCTCAGTGGTTAGAGCCACTCCCCTTACAAGCGTGGGAGCTGTGTTTCGAATCCAGGCAGGTCAGGGTGAAACCTTGGGCAAGTTTCCTTACTCCACACACACGCCTAATAATAATCCCTCCAGAAAACAAACAATAATAAAAATCGGTCATTTCAACCACGACTGTTTGTGGGGACGCTGCTGTGCGCAATCGGCTGCCACGTTTCAACCACAAATATATATACAGTCAATTCACTTTACAGTATATTATGTGAAGCGATTTGAGACATGAAAATATCAAATGCAAGTATTATTATTATTATTACTAGAGTGAGCTTCAAACAGGCAAAGGTTCCTTCATAATAATATTCCTTCCATTTGATACAGTGCCTTATATAACCTGGCCGTGTCCCACAAACAGTCGTGGATTGAGAGACATTATTTTTGTTAAAAAATATATATTTTTCTGAAGGGATTACCTGGAATGCAATCCGCCAATCGACTAGCCACCAGATTCCTACGTATTACTACTAATAATAATAATCATCCTTGCATTTGATATAGCGCTTTTCACGTCTTCTAGACTGCTCTAACATACACTGTTCAGTAAATAGAGGCGCGCGGAGTAGGAAAAACCTGCGTAATGTTTCGACCTGCTCTGGAAACAAACCTAGGTCCTCTCGCTTGCGAGCCGAGTGGTCTAACCACTAAGCTACAGGATTCCACCGTCGTTTGGGTTTTAGCCAAATTCCATTCAAACAAGAGGGAAATTCCGCCGGGCTGCAGACAGGTCCAATGCAAATCCCTCATATTCATTTGAACACATGAAGTGGGTATTAGTTTCTTTTCGTAACATCACGGCCGATCTAGGGAGTTACCAGAGAAGACAAGACAGGCACCCTTTACAACAACACACACACACACACACACATCCTGCCCAAACCAACCACCACAACTGAAGAGGCGAAGGATGTCCTTGCCCATACAGTTCCTGTCTTTTGCAATTAATGAGAACGTCGGGTAAAAATTGAGGGGAGTTTTTTAAAATAAAATTAATTAATTAATTAACTTTGGAATTCTCTGAATATCAGGTTTTATTTGAAAGACAAAAAAAAGTCCTTTTCACAGCATTTATCGTGTAGGACAATCTGAAACTCAATTATACAAACACCGGGGTGGGATAACTGCTCGGAGGGACATTAACGTGACTTTGCGGTTACGTAGGAACACAATTAAATTTTCACGGTGCGATTACTACACTAAGCAAGCTTGACACAGCCTATTACATTTTGCTGCCTTTAAACAAGAGGTGATATTTTACATTCAGAAAGTAATCGAATTGAGAAAGTCATAATTTGGCGTCCAGACTGGCCGGTTTCGAAACACGGGCCTCGCACTTCGGAAGGCGAGTGCTCTAACCACCGAGCTACAGGAGTTCCCGTTGGATTCACCGAACGTACCTTTACGATCTTGTGGTAATCGGGTGCGTAGGATTCAGCCACCGGTTCCAGAAAGGGCCAAGCGTCCTTGTGAGCTTTCACGCTATCCAACACTGCAAGCGAAGCATAAACAACAGGTCACCTCGCAAGTTATACTCCCTCACACAGACTTAAGTAAAAAAAAAATCATTCTAGACCAACGTTTCAACAACCGTTACCAACCTTTATACATGGAAACATACTCTTCATCATCTGTGTAATGCCTGAAAATAAATGTTTTAAAAAAAGCGTTAAAACACACAAGCCTCCATAAATCGGCACTGGAACAAAGTTGAATACTTGCAAATGTCGTCTCGAAGGATATACACTGGCGGGTGGCACTCATTCACCCCATTTGGGGTTATAAATTTAAAATGAGAAAATAAGAAAATGACATAATAATAATCCTTGCATTTGATACAGTGCTTTGCACATCTTATCGACGTCTCAAGGCGCTTCACAGAATATACTGTAAAGTGAATTGACTGTATATATTTGTGGGCAAAACATGGCAGCCAATTGCGCACAGCAGCGTCCCCCACAAACAGTCGTGGATTGAAATGACCAATTTTTTTTATTATTGTGTTTTTTTGGGTACAGATTATTATTGGGCGTGTGTGTGGAGTAAGGGAATTTGCCCGCGGTTTATACTGTAAACTGAAGTAACTGGAGATTTGGTGAGATGAAGACAGCTTACATGTCAGGCTTCTTATCATCAGCTTCCTCTAATGAGAGCGGAGAGTGGGCTGTTGCAATATGCTTCCTCTTTGGGTGATCTCGCAGACTGGGCCACACCGTGGATCTTTCTTCTCGTAGTTGATGGCGCCTGGCTCGCTCTGTTTTGGGGGGAGAGCGAGAGAAGAAATCATAGTAATACAGTATATCGTACAATAACCCTTGCATTTGATAAGAGCGGTTTTCACATCTGATCGACGTCCCAGAAGCGCTTCACAGTCAAACAACAACAAGAACAGCACAATGACACTGGTATAGAGCGCCTTTCAACGTCTGGAGGGCGTCCCACGGCACTGAAACCATGCGGTGAAAGGGAAAAGGAAGTGACTGTGGGTATTTTCCAACACACACACACACACAAAAAAAACCAACTCAGCGTTACTTAAACCTTAACTAACGTTTTACATGAAGTTTTAAATGACGTTTCCTCGAGTCTATGGAGAAGCGTTCAGAAATCTCAGTTTCTACCTGAAAAAAAAAGTTGCAAAAAACACACACACACACACAAAAGCCCCATGAATCATAACAAGAGGCAATCGCTGACCTTCTCTGGCAAGAATTCTTCCCTCTTCCTCCAGCTGTTTGATTTCCTGTACTGTAAACATCTGTTGCGCTTGAAAGTAGTACCTGCTGGCCATTTTGCTTCCCCCCAGTCTGGAAAGAATAGTCTGTCTTTCCTTTTAAACAGAAATGAATCAGTGAGAATCAGGCACCCTCGAGACAAAAACATTTAGACACACACAGCCAGCACACACGCACAACACACATACAACCAGGACACACACACACACACACACACACAGGACACACACATACACACACACATACAGCCAGGACACACGCACAATACAATACTGTAAACTGGACTAACCTCTAATAGGCAAGTTAAACTATTTGCGAAACTCGTAACTTAGTTAACATAACAACATTTACCAAAAAAAAAGTTTAAAAAAATCTTCTTAATGTATGCACTCGTTTTAGAATGACAGAATGCACTACAGAAACTGCCACACCACTGGCAATGAATGGGCTCTATTTTTAAAAAAATAAAATTTAAATAAATCCTGGCTCAGGCCAGGAAATCCCACTGTTGCTTTTTTCCCCTGCAACTGTCGGTGTGTCCATTCTCTTTCAGGAGAATGGCATCGCTGTGCATTCTCTCCTCTGTACCCAATGATCCTCGTGCACTAACCTTCACAATCTAACACGTAGACAAAAAAAATCTGGACAAAAGTAAACTGGATATTAGGCAGCCGCACATGGTTGATCTCACTGCTAAAGATACTCCCTGCTCGTGCTCTCTCTTCCCCCCAGCCCCCACCCCCCCTCCCCCTCGTCTGGCTGTCTCTCTCTCTCTCTCACACACACACACACACACTCCACATTGAAGTTCCAGCATACAGAGTGTTTCAGTAACACAGGACACAGGTGTTTGCCTACAGTTCCTTACAGGAAAAGGAGCCGGAAATGGCAGGTCAGTCTCACGCACATCTTCCTAGGGCTGCGGTCTCTCGCCAGATGTTTTTTTTTTCTTTAGCAGCAAGCCGGCCACACACTGAACGTTTATATACTTATGCTGAGAATGGGACGACTGTTTTTTTTGGTGGGGCTGGGGGGGAACATACACACACACACGTTACCATTTCTGCCTGATGAACGCGCTTCACGAGCAGCCGATCAGAAGCTCTCCGCGGAGCAGTGTCCACCAGCCTCTTGTGCACTTGTCTGTCCTGAGAGGCGAGAGAGAGAGAGAAAGAATTGTAAAAAAAAATAAGAGCAGTGTTAACTCTCGTTACCGCTCTTCGCATAACCCACAGCGAAACAACCTTCCTCTCCGACTGAACTGAGAATAAATAATTATAATAATAATCATAATCCTTACATTTTGCTGCAACACTTTTCACATCTTATCGACGTCTCAAAAGCGCTTCACAGAAATACTGTAAAGTGAATTTGACTGTATATATTTGTGGGCAAAACACAGCCAATTGCGCACAGCAGTGTCCCCCACAAACAGTCATGGATTGAAATGACCAATTTTTTTAATATTGTGGTTTTTTTTGTGGGGAGGGATTATTATTAGGCATGTGTGTGTGTGTGTGTGTGTGTGTGTGTGTGTGGAGTAAGGAAACAGGTTTTGCCCTGATCTGCCTGGATTCGAAACACAGGTCTCACACTTGTTAGGCGAGTGCTCTAACCACTGAGCTACACAATCATGTTCACATCTTCCAACATCCCTTTCTTTAAAAGAGAAATGACAGAGAATAGAACCTTTTATTTATTAAACCACTTCCAAATGACTTTCACCTGGTCTTAATGCGTTAAAACAGCGCTACGATTTGAGAATGTAGCCAGGCTAATTATGACTGACCTTCTGTGAAATCAGATTGCTGATCTCAGGGATGAAGTTGTCACACAGAATCTTGTAGAGTTTTCGCTCTTTCAGGCACTGGCTGTTACTAAACCCGTCGGCTAGACTCTGCCACTCTTCAATGGTGTGACAGGCGAGAGACCAAACACCCCTTTCTTGTGGGAACATTTTCATCGCAGAAACTACTAAAACCGAAAGGAAACACAAAACGTTAAAACTCTGCAGTTATGGCTATTACTACTACACCTGGTAACTACTGAACTCAGTTCCTGTATGACTGAACGATGCACTAACAAGTTCAGTCAAATTCTTTAGCGTTAAGATTATAACCCCCCCACACACACACACCCCCCAGCCAAAAAATGGCAACAATAAGAAGATGGATTCATACGCCAACAACACAATGAACACCCTTTAAAATGGAAGGTTTCGTAAAATGTATCTATATTTTTAGCTCTGTGGTTATATTATTATTATTATTTCAGTAATTCGGAATACTAATGGGAGACAAGACAAAGGCTTCATTTCCCGAATACTGGTCAGGCGTGACGTCCCGAATGAATGAAATTTGTTAACACGTAGACTACCACATTATTCCGTATATTTTGGTAAGTAACTTGTCATTCAATTTGCAGCTTTGGGAGTTACAGCCCAGACTTGTATTCTTAATTTACCATCCAAATCGAGCGAATCAGTCCAATAAATACAAGTCCGACTCAATTATAGTCAACAAGCTTCTAGCCACGTGTGTCCAAACATACCATTCTTCCCCGCGGCAACGCTTCCCTTCGGGAGGCTCCTGTCTTTCGAAAAGGCTTCTACTTTTCCGACTCTCACCGCTTTGCTACTGTGCAAAACAAAAACACACACAATCCACGGTGAACCGCCGACGTTGGAATCGTTTGCCGACGCACGTTTTTTCTGGCACGTTATAGTTTTTTTTAAGTCACCTTATTTTCAAGCTTCTCTAAATCTTGTTTCAGTGCCGGACAATAACCACCGATCCTATAAAGGGGTTACTCCCCGACCTCGGATCGGGCTGACTCTGTGACAATTTAAGATTCGCTCTCTTACTTTCCTCAGGGGAGGTGAGGGGAGGGGGCGAGGGGAGAAGAGAGCGATGGAGAGCATGTGTCAAAACTACAAGAGAAACCACATAAAATGATGAAGCTTTACTGGTTTTCAAAAGTAAAAACAATAATCTTTAAAACCGATTGCCACCCTCGCGTTTCAATAACGTTGATGAATCCTGGCATTTGACACAGCACACCTTGTCATGTCTTCGAGACGTCTCAAAGCGCTTCCCAGAATATACTGTAAAAAAAGTGACTGTACGTTTTGCGGGCGAAACGCAGCAGCCAATTGCGCACGGCAGCGTCCCCCCTCCCCCCAAACAGCCTTGGATTGGGTGATCATTTGATCATTTTTTTTTAATGAATTGAAAGCTCAAAGCATCCCCCCCTCCCTCCCCCACCACCATCATCAGATCAATTGATAAAAGATGTTACCCAACACAGAACTATAAAATGTACAGATGAGGAGGACACTAGGTTAAATCCCTGGTTTTGTGGCTGAACTTTGTGTATATGTGTGTGTGGTGTGTGAGTGTGTGAGACTATGAGTATGAGAGTGTGCGAACGTGAGAGTGAGAGTGTGAGAGAGAGTGCGTGTGTGTGAGTCAGCTTTCTAGACTCACTGTAGACTTGCAAGGTACTGAGAAGCAACATACATTTGAGGGCCCACAGCCCAGCAGAATCCCCAGAGATGGGGAGCAACTTAGTAAAAACTTGGGGAGTGAGGGGGTGGGGTGAGAAAGTCAGTTTGCTTGAAAGGAATTTGAAGTGTGTCGGTATCATCAGTCTCATGTTCTACTCTATCTTCTTTTAGTTAAACTACAAACAGGTTTCCGTTTCGTTTGGTTCTTGGGCTTGTCTCTTTGCTCTAAATTTTTTTTTTTTTTTTAACGCGAGACTCTGGACTTTTTCGTCTTTCCTGCTTCCTTAAGTTTCAGTCCTTTCCTAGAAAGCAAACGTCACGGCGTCAAGACTTGTGAACAGATTTTTTTGGGCCAACCGCAGCAAACCAGCATTTAGAAAAATAAGCAGCGATCAAGCAATTATTTTAGTTCAAAATAATAGAAGGAACAAAGTGTGTGGTTTTAACAGAGACCTTCTGTTGTCTAGTCTGGTATCCTTGTTTGCCCCCCCATACCTGATGGCTTACCTCTCTATACTGGGCAGCTACAGACTCACGTTCCTAGTACAGTAGTACAGTAAAAGCCCGTTTATCCGTGAACTGATCAACGGTAACTTCCATTTAACCGGCACCTCAAAAAAAAAGGTCCGCATTCGATTAACCGGAATTTATCCGGAAAAATGCATTTTTTTGAGGGGGGCGGGGTGGTATGTTTTTGGCCGAATATCCGGCACACACTTTAACCGGCATTGGCCAGGTCCCGAGGGTGCCGGATAAACGGGCTTTTACTGTACTTGCCCAAAGTCTCCATTAAATTCAGCAAAGGTTTGCTCCTGGTGGGTGGGAGGGAGAGGTTAAACATCTGCCCAGTGGCTGGGAATCGTTGTAATCTACCCTACTGATCACCATAGTAATAATAATAATTAGGCTCAGGCCTCAGGCTTGTAAGGCGAGTGAATGCTCTAACTACTTGAGCTAACAGGAGCTCCACACGTCACGAAACAAGACACAGTTTGACCATCGAGACTTATTAAAAGTAGATCATTATTACTTTCTGTCATTCTTCGCTCCCTTCTGCCTTGGTGGTGGCGGCTCCTCTCTGTACAGCCGTGTCCCGTAGAAGTACCAGTAGAGATTTCCGCCGCTATCCTCTCCCAGAGCCTCCACACGCAAACTGTCGGCTTCCAGACCCTGAAACGAACGGTCCCAATCAAAATAATCATATTGCGCCTTTTCACGTCTTCTAGACTTGTGTCTCAAAGAGCCTTCGCAGAATATACTGTGAAAGTGAATCGAGTGTAGCACTACAACTGGTTTAGTCCTTTGGCCTGACATCCTCCCTCACCCACAGCGCACACAAGGAGAAAAACATTGTTCCTAACTCGTCGGTAGCGCAGTCAGTGAAATGTTCGCTCGCCACATGGAATAGATAATAATAATAATCCTTGCACTTGATATAACGCTTTTCACATCTTAGCGACGTCTCAAAGCGCTTCACAGAATACAGTATACTGTTGACGGTATATTTGTGGGCGAAGCGCGGCAGCCAATTGCGCACAGCAGTGTCCCACAAACAGTGATGGATTAAAATGACCAATTTTATAATTATTATTGTTATATATTCCAAACCATTCGATCAGTTAAAATGTGAAGCATGGATGTAAAATTTTAACGCTATAAATGTGAACTTGTGTAACAATGTGAAACTAGTACGAGAGGAAAATAAACACACACACACACACACAAGTAACAGGGCTACATTCCAGTGAACCAGTCTCTCCATCAACTGGGGAAAAATGTGAAATTTTAGTTCAGCCCCGAAGAGATGAGCACAGTGTGTGTAAGACCGGAAAGTTATCAGTGACGCGTAAGAGAACTTAACCTTGGGTGATTTCCAATTCAGTGGAAAATCATGCGCAAGGACAGTGATAAACAGAGGCCTTCAGGAGAGGATAACACGCAGGAGAGAATATACTACTGTATAATCAAAATAAGGCTGTTGTAAATACTCTAGCCGAGACTCTCCTTCTCACTCTCCCCTTTTCCATACATCCTGTAGATCACTGGTTAAGAGCGCTCGCCTTACAGGCACGAGACCAGTGTTTGAAATCCAGATATGTCAGGGCGAAACCTCGGGCAACTTTCCTTACTCCACACACACACACACACCACACACACACACACACACGCCTAATAATAATCCCTCAAAAATAAAAACGATAATAAATCGGTCATTTTCAATCCACGACTGTTTGTGGGGGACGCCGCTGTGCGCAATCGGCTGCCGCGTTTCGCCCACAAATACATATACAGTCAATTCACTTTACAGTATATCCTGTGAAGCGCTTTGAGACACAGTCTAGAGGACGTGAAAAGTGCTGTATCAGAATGCAAGGATTATTTATTACTATATTTATCATCCTCCTTTTCTGGCTGAGAGAGGCAAGACCGCTCCTCCGTGAATGTACGCCACACCGCTCCAGACCGTCGTCGGGAAGAGACACTCTCCCGACACGGCGAGCCAAACTGCTTTCCATCGATGTGAGCCCAGTGACGAAGCGACAGCATTTTTATTCAACAGGACGGTATCGGACGTGTAATACAACACTTGCTTTTGATACTCGCCCCACATCCGGGGAGAGAGCTCTGACTTCAAGTCCAGTCTTGCAGCACATTAAGATTTAATCGCTCTCGCTGAAGTTCAACGTAAAAGCGAGGTGACTAAGCAGTTCCTAGAATTCCAAGCGCGGGGTCTGTACGCACGGGTCCTTCATAAACAAGAGCCTTCCTGCGCAGTGCCAAGCGCCTCCCTGCATTTATTTCACAGCGCGTCCCGTCGGCAAATTAAAAGAAAAGGAAAAGCTCACCTTTAGAAGGTCGAACACATCGGTGGCGTCCAGCCGATAGTCACAGAGCGAGTGTAGCATTTCTACCATGGCTCGCGAAGACAGAGCCCGAAAGTGTACTCCCTGCAGCGGGTTTTGCTTGCCCTCCTCAAGCTCCCAGCGATGCCGGATGATGTCCTCCAGGTACACATGGAAATTATCGACGCTGGCGGAAAACAAAACGGGCGCCGGTGAGTACCGGAACTCCCCGCGCTCAACTCTTAAACACACCCTCCCAAGCGTTAAAGCGCGCTTCACTTGACGCACACTGAACATTTGCTCTGCAGAGTTCTAACAACAACAACAGCAGCACCAACTTGCGTTTATGTAGCACCCTCCACTCTGCTAGGCGTCTCAGTCAGTCCTGTTTGTCGCTCAAACACATTATATTAATTCCCAACGCTTTACTCAACCAGTAAACATCTGCCCTGCGGAATGGTTGGTGACAAAGGAAGGGAGTGACTTGGGAAGACGATGGAACGTGACACACACTCACACACATACGTCCAAAGCGGTTCAAAATGTTTCCGTCGTAATTCCTAAAACAGTAATTAAGATTACAACCAATTTGCACGGGATTTATTGCAACGTGAACACATATTTTAACGGTCAAAAACAAAAGCAGATTCAATTGGTATCCAATATCCAAAAGCCCATCAAAGGAAGACAAGACATTCAGCTGCTTCTACAAGCTACAGCAACCAAATGAATCCAGCGACATGCAAAATTAACATGTGCGTTCACTGACTCACCAAATATCTTTCCGTTGATAACATCCTCGGAGCAGTTTAGATATCAGCTCCTCTAAGAAATCCCAGTTATCCACTAGCAACGCTTCTTCAAATTCCTAGCGTAACAGAAGGAATTGTGCGACAGTTAAAAGGAAGCCACGACCCAACAAAAAAACATGTCATTGATTGCTCCCCACGAGTGTTGATCCAAAAACTTTGGTTAAACCAGTCAGCGATGCAATAATCAAGCACGCTGCTTTGAGATACATTTTGTTTCCTTTGAGGGCCCAACTAAAGGAGAGCTCCACTAATTATTTTTCCCTGTGACAAGGTAGGAGACATCGACAAGCTTTATACTCCTCGGGGGA
>JAYJKW010000306.1:0-19603 GCA_035084275.1 Hydrolagus colliei | reverse complement strand
TACCCCACAAACAGTCGTGGATTGAAATGACCAATTTTATTATTGTGGTTTTTTTTAGAGGGATTATTATCATTAATTGATTAATTGAAGTGCTAAGCACTTGGAATCTCACCCAAATAGTACTTTCTGACAATAAACCCAATCAGATGATTTCCATTGTAAAAACCTTCAGAGCCCAATAATAATAATAATAATAACACACAATAAAACATCTTTGCATTAACCTTCAACACCTGATTCACTGAAGAACAGTCAGATTATCTTATATTTCGCTGCTTTTGCTGACTGATGTTTTGCTCCCACC
Source organism: Hydrolagus colliei (assembly GCA_035084275.1). Lineage (NCBI taxonomy): Eukaryota > Metazoa > Chordata > Chondrichthyes > Chimaeriformes > Chimaeridae > Hydrolagus > Hydrolagus colliei. Next base: position 19,299 of record JAYJKW010000306.1, on the reverse strand, counting down.
TTTGTTTTTTTAAAAATCATTTTAGCCAGGTATTTTCCTCATCTTATTTTCTTCTCTCTTGCCCCCTTCACACCACCCTCCCACCCCCCCACCTTTGTCCCCCCCCCCACACTCCCCCCTCTCTCTCCCCCTTTTCAAGTCCCGCCTGAAAACCTTTGCCTTCGATCAAGCTTACAGCCCCCCCTCCTCCCTCCCCCCCATGGCTCAGTGTCAGGCTCCGCCACTGTGAAGGTGCTGTGCTATGCCCCAGCGTGGAGGGCGCTGTATAAGTGCAAGTTGTTGTTGTACGTTTCAACCCCCCCCCCCCCCCCCCCCCCCCCCCCCCACAGAGACACATTTGAGGACTCACCGTGGGCTGGATGGAGAGCGATGCCATGGAGATTGTAAACAGTCTCTGACCACACGCATCATCTCTGCAGTACATCCCTGAGTCTAATCTCACTGCAGGCTCCTCAGGATCTCTCCACACACACACACACACCCTCACACACACACACCCTCATACACCCACCCACACACACACCCCCCCACACACACACACACCCTCACACACACACACACCCTCACACACACACACACCCTCACACACACACCCACCCCCACACACACACACACACACACACAGCTTCCACACAGACCCCAATGACAGCAGCTCTGTTCACAATCACAAACAGCCAAGGCCTGACAATCTAACCCCTCAAACCCGTCCCATGTACGGAGGCTTCACCTCTGCACAACCTGTCCAGAAACCAGGAAACAGCAAAGTCACATGGAAGTCCCATTCCCCCCCGAGACACAGAGCTGGGTTTTAATCATTCAATTTGTTTACTCGTGATGTGTCGTGCAGCGAGGGAGAGAGGTGGGGGAGAGAGAGAGAGAGAGAGAGAAGAAAGAGAGGAGAGTGTTGTCTAGGCTTTCAAGGCAAGATGTGAAGGCACTTTGGGACGTCTCGACAATGTGATAAGGCGATATATCAAATGCAAAGGTTTTTTTTTATCGTTACGATGTGAATAATTCTGGGGTATATTTTCAATTATATACAAATGTGTGTTTATTATATATATATCCATCTCCTAGTCAATGAGAGATATATCATATATATCTCTCATTGCCAGGATTGAGGGACTTCAGCTATGAGCAGAGGCTAGATAGGCTAGGGTTATTCTCTCTGGAGCAGAGAAGATTGAGGGGACCTAATAGAGGTTTATAAGATCATGAGGGGTTTCGACAGGGCAAATAGAGAAAAAATATTTCCACTCGTGGGTGAATCTGTGACTCGTGGTCACAGATTTAAAATAGTTTCAAGGCGAAGTAGAGGGGAGCTGAGGAGAAATTTTTTCACTCAGCGAGTTGTTCGAATCTGGAATGCATTGCCTGAAAAGGTGGTGGAGGCTGATTCGATAACAACTTTTAAAAGGGAATTAGATCTTTATTTAGGGAGAACAGGTCTATTAGGCTATGGGGAGCGGGCAGGGCAGTGGGATTGAATCGCTCTTTTCAAAGAGCCGGCACAGACTAGATGGGCCGAATGGCCTCCTTTTGTGCCGTAAAATTCTATGAATCTATGAATCTATATACACACACACACACACACACACACACACACACAGTAAGATCAGCTCAAGGTCAAAAATAACGCTCCCACTAAACCTCTTCTCATTTTCAAACAGCAAGTGAAACCCCTTCCTGCACAGCACAGGTGTTTAAAGCAGATCTCAAACCCCCCCCCGCCCCCCCACCCCCCTCGAAACAGACAATTACACAGTCACTACACAGGGCGGCAACAACAACGACAACAACTTGCACTTGTGCAGCTTCCCATACACAGGGTGGTGTCTCTCAGCGCTAGTCCCTGACTGGAAGACAATCACACCTCTACCTCCCCAGGCTCCTTGGTCCCAAGTCCCCAAAGCTACGCTGGGGTCACAGAGAGAAGATGTTGGGGCGAGACCCACAATGCCAGGATTAGTATTCACTACTCGGAAACTACGTGTCTCCACAAAGCCCTCAGCGACGACCTTCATATTGTAGAATTCAAATCAAGTGTTCATCAACATTTACTGCATCACTGACGAGCCTGGTAAATACGGCAGTGGAAGGAGCTAATCTCACAGCTTCCAAATACAGTCATTAACACAATGCTAACTGCCTTCTCCAGTGCTGTGGCTATTACAGGAAAAAAACAAGACGACTTGGATAAGCCTAAAATTGGTTCCGTTCATCATACAATGGATAAATTGGTTTTGCAGAGTGTATTGTATTTAGCATCTAGTGTATCAAACACAAACTAATTAAAAGCTTCAAAGTCAATTGACTCGTTGAATCAGACTTGGCAACTTGCAGGGCGAGGGGTTGGGATGGGCCTGGAATGGTGGAGGGCGTAAGATTATACGTGAAAGTTGTTGTTGTTGTTGTTGGAGCTGGCCAATTCTACCCACTGGTGGCGTGTCCAATTTCTTTACCTTTGCTCCCCTCCCTCTCCATGGTGTCATCGTTTAGGATAAAGCCTTTGGCTCGACTAGAATATCTTTGAATACATTTTGTAACAAGACTACATGAAATATTCAATCCTTGTAAAAACCATCTCGGAGGACCTCTGCCTCACCCCGTGCCTCACCTCCTCCAAGGCCCATCTCAAGATCATCCTCTTTAGACTGTATCTTCAGTCATCCTTCAACTACCCCCCACCCCCACACTCCCCTCAACTCTAACCCCCAGCTCGGGTGCAAACCCTTCACTTTCCAGTGCCTTGGGATGTCCTCCCAATGGGAAAGACGCTGTATAAACGCAAGTTGTTGTTGTTGCTGTTGGCAGGCCTCTCGCTTCGGATCAGATGGTTGTCGGTGTCACCCCCAATGGGCCAGACTGACTGACTGCAGGATCAGAGTAAACTTTGACCATCATTTCAGTTTTGACACCCACCACAAATCAAGTCACTAAACTGGAAATCACAAACACCTTGAGGTGAAACAAAGTCAAAACAACGTGGCAGCAGCGATTTTCACGGTCGCCTGTATTAGTGTTAACTGGGCTGTAACAGAGCGAGAGGCAGCGAAGACTGGAGATCTCAGGCTTTCTGCCGCCCCGTCACCAACCACGTCACAGTCAAGCGATCGGTTTACATTAGAAACAAACCTGGTCCCATTTACTCTGGGCCTCGGTCTAACGTTGCGGAAGCAGCTCGGAGGAAGGAGCTCGGAGGTCGGGCTGAGTGACAAACACACCGACAACACTCTCAGCGGACTCCACAGAGCCTCGTTAAATACACTGACACAAGACGATCTTTTGGCTTCCAGTCAACGCAAGGAGAAACCCGATAACCCCAACTCGACAGCCGACAGAGTGACAGCCAGTGACAGCCTCGCCTCTACTGTCCCGGCTGGAACGTGGGGATACACGGGAGCGTTGGCGACCGATGGGTGAACTGGGAGATACATCCGCAGCCTCGACAGCTCCAACAGCTTCCAGCATCTCCAGCACCAACAGAGGTGAAAGTGAAGGTGGCTGACACCACAGCGGGTGATGAGGGAAGTTACCGCAGTAAAAACGCTGCTCGGTTCTGCCCGCCATGAAAATCGTTTATTCTTTGTCAAAATTAAATGTTTTATTGCAAAAGAAACTAGTGGGTCATTTAATTTTTTTTTTTTTAAACAAGACTTTTGTTGGGGTTTTAGCGAGGAAAGGAGACAAACACTCAATTACTCTCATGTCGAGAGAAGCAAATCCTAGATATTTATATTCGTGGTTTTACTTAAAACTTCTGCGTTTGAGGTACAGAGTAGTTTAAATAGAATAAATATGTGACTAAATAAAAACATTTAATCACATCTACACACACGTCAACAAGACGGAATACTCTCTGGCTCCCGTTCGTGTTTTGTCCCAAGGTTCCGACCTCCTCAACTTCCCCAACTTGTCCTTAAAAACTCACCTCATCGATCTGCAGTTGTCCTTCCTCCCCCACATCCCGTCCCTCACCATCTCCGCCACATCGCCCGTCTCCGCCAATACCTCACCCCGACAGCTGCTGATACCCTGGTCCACGCCTTTGTCATCTCTCGGCTGGACTAGTCTCATAATCTCCGCGTCTTCCAAAACATTGGAACTCCCTCCCTCAACCCCTCGCCTCTTTCCCCCCCACCCTCTCCTCCCCTCCCCCCCCCCCCCCCCGCACTCCACCCCATCTTCAGGTCGCTCCTGAAGACCCTCTCTTCAAATGCGCTCAAGGTCACCTTCCCCCTCCCCCCGGGCTCTGTGATTGGGAAGCGCTCTGAGGCGCTACCTGGCGTAGAGTGAGGGAGGAAGAGGGGGGGGGTGGGGAGTGGGGGGGGGGTGGGGACGTTGTATAAATCCAAGTTGTTGTTGTGATGTTTCAATTGGAACTAAAGTGTGGAGCATCAATGACATTTTTGTTTAAACCTACAATTAGATATAAATGAAACATATAAATCTGTGTTTCCCTACATCAAACACATTATTATTATTATTATCCATCATCTCAAACTCCACTGGTCTGGAAACATTGGGTTTTACGGCATTAATACAATGTGGCAGAAGATAGTCACTAACCCAGGAGAGAGGGAGGAAGGGAGAGAGAGAGAGAGAGAGAGAGAGGGACAGGGAGACAGACAGGGAAAGATGGAGCAAACTGCAAATGAATTTGGGTTGATACCAGCGAGAGGGAGAATCAGTACAGACCTGTGAGAGGCCTGCACTGCTCTCTTGTGGCCAATCAGGGTACCTGACAGGATTGGGATGACTCCATCATCCCTCCATCCCCAAGTTACACACAGACACAACTTAATTTGACGGACGCGGGAAAACGAGAGATTCAACAACAACGACGACTTTGATTTCTCTAGTGAGCGCCCTCCACAATAGCGGATCCGGGGACCGAGCCAGGGGTAGCAAGGTGACCAAACACGCTGTCGAAGGGAAAGGTGATTGACTGACTCGGGAGGGAGACTGCATTCCCAGCCCGGCAGTCGGCTTACCTGTGAAGGTCGGCAATCTCGTTGTTTATACTGTCCAGTTCTTTGATGGCAGAGAAGTCCGTGAGGCTGTTTAAGGTTCCTCCATTCTGTGGAAACAACAAACTAATCAAACAGCTGTGACGTTGACAAACTCTTGTCTACTTCCCAGCTCAAGGTATTACTTTGGGCTGTAAACCTAAACGCCTTCCGATAGAGTAGCCATTCCTTAACGATAAGGTGACAGGTGTTGGGAGAACAGAAAGACTTAGTGCGACGTATCGCATACAGAGTTTGGCCACGCAGTCTCCCCCACTCTCCTCCCGCCTCCATTGACCAAGTTAAAGGGTTTCAATATCTACAGAAGTTCAGCATCGCTCACGAAGAACAAACATTTTTTTTACTGGATCAGAGAGAGGCCCAACCAACTCAGTGACAAACAAAACTGAAATCTAGGGACTTTCGGTGTCCGTACTCACAAGACGAGGATTAAACGGTAAATGCTGCTAACCTTGTGAAAGCTAAACCATGTTACTTTAAGCTTCCAGTGTTATTCACACCTAACGGACATCGAAACAGTGCAGCAAGGAAAGCTGAGTGAGAAAGGCACAGCACAGCACCTGCTGCAAAGCACAAGCAAATAGAAGGAAAGGAAAGGAAAGGAAAGGAAAGGAAAGGAAAGGAAAGGAAAGGAAAGGAAAGAAGGAAAAAAAAAAGAAAGATTGGACAGAATTAGTCACACATTTCGGAAAAACTAAATTTTTCAGTTAATATCAGCCCCGCGGCTGATCACTAGATTTTTTTTAAATTAATGAATCCCTACATTCGGTACAGCGCCTTATCACGTCTCCTAGACTGTGTCTCAAAGCTGCTTCACAGAATAGACTGTAAAGTGAATCGACTGTGTGAATATTTGTGGGCGAAACACGGCAGCCGATTGTGCACAGCAGCGTCGTCTCCCACAAACAGTCGTGGGATGAAATGACCAATTTTTATTATTGGTATTGTGGTTTTTTTGGTATGGATTATTATTAGGCGCGCGTGTGTGTGTGTGTGTGGAGTAAGCAAACTTGCCCAAGGTTTAGCCCTGACCTGCCTGGATTCGAACACAGGTCTCACGCTTGTAAGGCGAGCGCTCTAACCCACTGAGCTTCGGAAGTTCCACAGGATGTGATTTGCCAGCGTAAATGTCAATGATGGAATCCTACATGTGACTAGAGCACACGAGAGCTCGGTGCTAACATTGAGTAAGTGTTCAATAAAATTAAACACGACAGAAAATTAGTGCACAAATACACAGGCACACACACACACGCACGCGCGCACACATACACGCGCGCACACACACGCGCGCACACACACACACGCACGCAGACACACACACACACACTCACACTCAGAGCTGGAGCTGTGGGAGAGAGGATGAAGTGAATTATCCATCGGGGAATGTTACCTTTTGTGCGCTGTCTGATGGTGGCATCATCTCTGCTGTCAGGACCTGAGGTGGATCGACGCCCTTGGTTAGCTTCTGGTTTATTAGATGTAGAGCTAACGCAAACTGCTCCTTTGTAAGTTTCCCACAGTCATTCGTATCGCACAAGGCCCTGCCAAAGACGGCACAAGGTGAGAGAGCTCAACTGCCTTCCAGGTTTTTTTTTAAAAAGTTCATTTTAAACTTTAACGCTAGAATTCATTGGTAACTTAAATTCCGAGATGAATTTTTTAAATCAACTTGCTCGGGTTGCTTCAAAAAAATCACAGATTTGCAATTATTAAAAGGCTAATTTGTTAGTTTGCTCTAATTTAATTTAATTTAATGTTAGTCCGTTTGCCTCGCTCCCTCCTTGGCCTCCTTCAAGGCACGTCTCAAGCCCTCCTCTTCAACCGCGGATTCAGTCACCCTCCCTGCCCCCACCCTCCCTCCTGCCCCGACCCTCCCTGCCCTCCACCCTCCCTCCCTGCCCTCCACCCTCCCTCCCTGCCCTCCACCCTCCCTGCGGGAGCGAAGGTGTTGAAATCTCACCAGACGTGAGCCAGCGTGTGTGACGGCAAACCCGTATTGAGGAAGATGTCCTTCACCTCAAGCCCAGAGACGTAGCCGTCCTGGTCCTTGTCAGTTTTCATGAAGATTTCGTCGTATTTAGTTTTGTCTGCTGGTGATACAACCCATTTAACAGACTGGAAAACAACAGAAGCCATTACCAAAGCTAGCACCGAACGCTCGTCCTCTCAACTCACAAGATCTGTGCATTTTACACTACATGCCACTCAACCCCACCGCCAGCAAACGGTATATCATAACAATCCTGGCGTGTAATAGAACGCTTCTTTGCTCGGTCAAAATATCCCCAAGCAGTTCGCAGTTACCGTCGATTTGGAGACGATTAATATATAATAATAATAATAATCCTAGCGTTTGATATAGAGCCTTAAATAGGAACATGGGATTGAATAGGATCCAAGTGATCGCTGACTCCCATCATTTGTGTACGATAATAATCGCCGTTATTCAAACTGAGTCACACTGGCATTTACAACAAGTTAAATAACAAGCTCAGTAACAAGAGAACGCAACATCGCACAGATTAGCAGCACATTGAACACTTAATAAGCTTTGGTTCCACGTTTATAATAATAATAATAATAATAATAATCCTGGCATTTGATATCGCGGCTTTTCACATCTTCTTTGTGTCTCAAAGCGTTTCACAGAATATACTGTAAAGTGAATTGACTGTGTATATATTTGTGGGTGAAATGCGGCAGCCAATTGCGCACAGCAGCGTCCCCCCCACAAACAGACGTGGGTTGAAAACGAACATTTTTTTTGGGGGGGTGGGGGGGGGGAGTATTATTAGGCGTGTGGAGAAAGGAAAGTTGCCCAGCAGACGTGAAAGGCGCGATCCGAGTGTGATTTTGTTGTTGTTGTTGTTGTTGTGGCCATTGAGCTACGGGACTTACAATGAGGTTTCCCAGAAAACGGCAACTCGGTGGGGATGGGCCTGGGGCGGCGGAGGGCGGAGGGTTATACGTCAAAGTTGCTGTTGTTGCCCACCCGCCCACCCACCCGCCCGGACGGACGGCAAAGGGGAAAGACGGCGTTCGCCAAGCGAAGAGCATCATTAACACCACTACCTGGACTGCTGGCACTTTCGCTGGTAGGATTGGCACGAGAGGCAAGGCCTGGCGGGTCTCTCTGGCAGAAGGTGGCGATGGGAGGCGTGGGACGGGAGGGGGGACGCTGACTTTTTTCCTCTTTGAAGGTGGCACTAAGGCAGGAGCTAAGGACAATGGCACAGGCTCCTTCTCCAGCGCTCGGTAAACGAGGAACATGGCCTGCCGGGGACAAAACACACCCCGGTTAGTCACACGTGTCACACAGAGTGAAGCCAAGTGTTTTGGAAAACAATGCATGTGAGTGTATTGGAATTGTAATGCACTCAGATAGACTAACAATCCCTGAGACAAGATTGGAGCAACATTGATCGGCGCCAATAATGTGTCACAAACACACATCCTGATAAGACTACATACTACACTACGGTGGGGTTCACTGTAGCTCAGTGGTGAGAGCCAGAGACCTGGGTTTGATTTGCGGCAGGTCAGGGCGAAACCTTGGCCAAGCTCCCTTACTCCACACACTCACACACACACACTCACACACACACACACACTCACACACACCTGATAATAATCCCTCATAAAATAATAATAATAAATTGGTCATTTTCAATCCAGAACTGTGTGTGTGTGGGGGGAACGCTGCTGTGAGCAATTGGCTGCCGCGTTTGGCCCACAAATAAACAGTCACTTCACTTTACCGTATATTCTGTGAAGCGCTCCGAGACGTCTAGAAAAGCCAGGATTATTATTATTATTATAAACAAACTTACAACAGCAAATTCATCTCTGTCCAACAAGCCATCGTGATCCGAGTCGCTGAGATCCCAGACCTGGAGGTCAAAGGGAAGGAAGATTATTTATTTAATCGTTTCCATGTTATTATCCTTTGCGGATCTTAAATTCTCTTTCTCGCTTTTCCATTTCAAATATCTATCAATATTACCGCGTAGAAATTTCGAAATGTTGAATTTCGAATGATATTTCAAACGTCAATTTTTTTTTAACAACAGTGGAAGCTGAGGAGACAGATACAGAAGAGGAACAAGAATGTTCAGTGACGCCCAGGACAGAGAAGCTCACTTTCCAATCCCACCCCTCCACCCCCCACCCCCCCACCCCCCCCCTGCCGAGCGAGCGAGTGAGCGAGTGAGTGAGCTCAGCCTGTGGGCTACTGATTGGGGAACTCCCCTTCACATGCTGTATATTGCCCAGGGGTAGCCTTACCCTTCCCAGAACATCCACTGGCAACTTGGAGTTGAGAAGCACAGGTTTGACTTTGTCTCCAGAGAGAAAACCATTCACAGGATTAAGGCTGTCGAAAATTATATCGTATTTCATCTTTTCTTCCAACTGTAATTTAGTGAAAAATCAACAGAGACAGAACGAGTTAGAGAGTCCAGGCCGTCACATTTCAAATGCAAACACTTCCTTACATCAAACTTATCGGAAGGTATTTGTTTGGTTTATTTTCTCCCTAAAATGCACAATTGCTAATTCTGAACAAAGACAAAAGAAAAACAATTTAACGGAGATGCGTTGACATTTCACTCCATCACACAAACCTTCGCTTAAATAAAAACTGGACCACACAAGGGCAACACAAACTAGAGAAGTTTAACATCCAGTCAATAAACAAACAGTGGATTCTCCTGATCCAACCACTGACCAACCTGAAGAGGTCCTGAAGTTATGTCCGTTATAAACATTACTTAACGAGGCTTCATTAAACAAAACGGCTTCTGCTAATACATTCACTTGATCAGACAGTTAATCCCCTCAAGATTAAAACTCAAAGTCCTGGTTAAAAAGCCAGAATTTACCTTGACAGCCCAAGGAATGTCAACAGCAGCTGCTCCTCCAGCCAGCAAAGGGCTGTTAGTGTCGTTCTGGGGAGACGAGCGACAAAAATCCCAATCAGATCTGCAGTCATCTCACTACATCCCAGAGAGAAATGGGAGGCATCTGTTGCCTGGCTCTCCTTCCCTCCCACATACCCCAACCCTACCTCCCCACCACCTCCCCTCCACCTCCCCACCAATCCCACCTCCTGCCCAACCCCCCCCCACCCACCCCCCACAACCCCCCACCTCTTACCAGATCATATAAAACCTGCAAATACAGAAAGAAAATCAATTCACTTACAAATGTTGGTGCGGGGACCGGGAGGGTCAAGCTGCTGAGGGAGACCTCAAGGCCATTCTGTGCACAGCTCACCAGCCTCAACGCAACAAAGAATTCCTAAACACAACCACAACAACGACATCACATTCACAGAGAGCCTTTCGCGTGGGGAGGACGGACACGACAACGGATGAAAATCATCCGTTTGCGGCACCCAGCCGACAATTGGGAAGATTTTTAGAGACGCTGCGCGCCGGGGAAGGAAGTCAAGGTTGAAAGTAATGTTTTGCTGCAAATAAAGATGAAATACCTGCTTGTTCAAAAAGCCCTTCTCTTCTGAATCAGCTAAATCCCATATCTGAAATAAAAGCATTTTTAGCACATTAAAAAAAACACGGCGCTGGCTGGAACAATCTTACCTCAAAGGTTCCAAAATAAAACAAATAAATAAAGTCTCATCTCACGGGTCACCCATCGACAATCCCACGTGAAAATAAAGACGATCTTTCGGCGGCAGAATCTCATTTGGAACTGTTTTAGGGGGGAGGAGGAGGGGAAGCGAGTAGAGAGGCTGTGATCTCTCAGTAATTTGTGAATCTTTGAGATGGTGGTGGTGGTGGTGGTGGGGGAGGGGGGGGAGGAGGGAGGTGGGGGGGGTGGGGGGGGGAGGAGGAGCAGGGTGCTGCGAGAATAATGAAATAGAAGGAAAGAGAGAAATTTCAGCAGTTTCAAAAAAGGCATATTTTGGACATGTAGACCTGATGGTGACCGAGGTGAGGTGAGGTGAGGGCCCAATATTGCCTCCGAATACACAGAGGTGGCTTGTTGGGTATCTGGTGATTCACGTTAAAGATACGACAGGAACTCCCCCTCCACCCCCGACTCCCCCAACAGTCCAGGACAATTTTTGTCTCCCTCACCTGAAGACACTTGTTCAGCCCATCATTCAGTCACTCGTTTCATGTGGCTACTGATGGTGGTAGTTTGGCCACTGTATTTTGCCTTCATTAAAAAAAGCCACGCAGCCAAACCCAGAGACCTCAAAGCCACTGGGTCACAGAGAGGTTTGAGATGATGTTGGCACATCACAAGGGGTATCGCGCAACAGGTAAAGTTTAACAGAGAAGAGCTGAAGGCAAAGGTGAACATCAGACTGGAGAGCTACCCCCCCCCCCCCCCCCCCACCCCCCACACACACAGCCACACACACACACACACGCACACCCACCCACACACGCAAGGAGAGCAATTCAAACCAAGTGTCCATTCTGTTCCTGGAGCTACAGCAAAGCTGAGAACCTCCATCTCCTCCTCCCCCTGAGATGGTCTGGTCTTGTCACCAGGACCTGGACCTGGGGGAGGGAGGGTTGTCCGCTCTCTGCTGGTCGGGGGAGGTATCACGGCCCCTTTCCCACCCGAGGAGTGAGATCTACAGTCACTGGGATCACTCAGCAGGTCAGGCAGCAGCAGCGACAGAGCAGATCTGACTCTGGGTTTACAATGTAAACGGAAGCCGTGATTCATGACAAAGCAGGCGTTAAGCTAAGTCCTGCCCCCCCCCTCCCACCCACACACACACACACACACACACACACACACACAGATACACACACACACATACACAGAGATTAAACAATACCTTTCCCAGGACTACGTCTGAGAGGCCGGACTTTTTCAAAAACAAAGCAGCTTCATCAGCCCCGACTCTCCCCCCGTTACTGGGATCGATCTGCACCAAACCACACAGAGGAAAAACTTACTCAAACACTCAATACTTCATCAGAGACATTTCTGTCCGATTCACACGCCAACCACACACGCTTACACACAGGCAAACCGCACACACGGGCACACACGCAAACTACACACGCTTACGCACGGGCACACATGCAAGCCACACAGACGCGCGGGGAGTGGGGGATGGGGGGGCGGGATTGGGGCACAGAGGAAGGGGGGCGAAGGGGGGGCAAATATATATGTTACTTACCTGTCGGTAATACTTTTCATATAAAGGGTTGCCACTCGAGAGCTGCAGAGAGAGAGAGAGAGAGAGAGAGAGGAGGGAAGTAAATATTGTTTATTTGTTCCCAAAAAGATTTATTTACCAAAGATGGCAGTTTTCAGCAAACTGGTGGCTCGGCTGATGGTTGAGTATGTACGTACCCCAACCTTAGCTGCCTGGACACTGAGTGAGACGTTACCGGCCAATGGTAACAGGCATTCCCCCAAAATAAACCCAAAATAATATTTCTACAGCCATCTCTAGCAGGGATCCAGCATCGATAATAAATCACAACACGCGTTTACCTCCATTGCCAACACTGCCCACCACCCCCTCCCCACCCACACCCACACACCTACATACACCCACCCATACACCCACACACACATATCCACATCCACACCCCCCCCCCACCCATTCACACATACATACACACACACACACACACGTTACAGGGGAATCAAGACACTGAGAGAAACTTCCTTCTCTTTTCTAATTGTATCATCGGAACTATAACATTCACCTTGACAGGCAAACCATGGTTTAATGTCACCACTAATAACACAAGCCCCTGACCCCCACCAAACCCCTCGACTGGAATGCCAGTCCAGATTAGCAGCTCGCGGTGCTGATGAGGGAGGGGCTTTGGTTGGTCAGTTGTATGTGTCTGACACACGGTGAAACTCATCACCGAGCTTAGAAATCATTTATTTTTTGAGCAGAGAAACGGTGGGGGGGGGAAAGACAAGGAATAAAAGGCAATCTGGTTTCCCCCCCCCACCCCCCACCCCCCCACCCCTCCCTCTCTCCCCCCCAAGTGAACACGGGGATACAGTACGACCGACAACCCAAAGCGCGTGTCCGTGTCACAGCCAGCGCATGTGGGTAACGTGGCCTCTGGTGGGCAAACCGAACGCCAGCAGTTTGGAGGAGGGAGGGGACCTCGAGGAGATTTGAGTTTCTTTTTTCCATTGGAAGCCTCCATCAGTGAATGTTTGAGGTGTTGCCGCGGGTAGGACCGGTGGGGGGGCAGCTGTGCGGAAGCCGGGCTTCTCAACAGCCCTGACGGGGAGACTGCACCCAACCCTGGCGGGATATCCCCCCCCCCGGCCTGAGAGGGAGGTGTGAGGTGAGGGTCATTATTCTGTGGTTGTTGTAACTGTGCGCATCTGCGCGCTTGTCTGCATGCGTCTGTTTATGTGGGTCTGCGTGCGTGTGCAAGTGTGTGCGTGCGTCTGTCTGCGTACACGTGCATGTGTGTGCATGTGTTTGCCTATGTGTGCGCGTGTGTTTGCCTGTGCCTGTTCGTGCATGCGTGTGTGCCAGTGTGTGTGTGCGTGCCTGTGTGCGTGTGTGTGTGAGTGCGTGTGCCTGTGTGTGTGTGCCTATGTGTGTGTGTGTGCCTATGTGTGCGTGCCTGTGTGTGTGTGTGTGCCTGTGTGTGTGTGTGTGTGCGTGCCTGTGTGCGTGTGTGTGTATCTGCACTCGCAGCAAAGCTGGTAATTAGAGGAGGAGGAGGATCTGGGCTTCACGTCGAGGTTCTACAGCCTCCACTGACGGGAATAAAGTCAGATTGCTGTTGATTTGGCCAATCTGGACCTTATAAAGATTGTTGACTTGCTTGCTGCACGCAAGTGTAATTTCCTCTCGTCCCGTCACAAAGCTCTTTAAAGGCAGCACAGACTTCAGTCTTTTACCCCCCATTGAAACCCCCTAGAGAAACTGACATTCCAATAGAGCAAAGGGGGGGGAGGGAGAAGGTGGGGGGGAGACACGGGGAGAGAAAGGGTTGGGGAAGGGGGTGGGGAGTGAAGAGGTGGGGGGGGGAGAGAATGGGGGAGGGGGGGAGGGGAGTGAAAAATTGGTGGTGCGGAGAAGGGTGGGAGAGGGAGAAGGAAATTCACTCCTCGACTCCCAGGATAAGGCGACTGTACGAATGGTCTAAAGCTTTACTAGATGGGAAAATAAGATCCAGTTACTGGCTCCAGGCAAATGAATTACTGTATAAACTCCCACGTTTGGCCAAAAACTCTAATTGCTGAAATGTTTTAATTCGCAGCTGTGTGTCATCAGGATTCAGAGCACAAAGGGGCTTGACACTGCCAAACCGTACAGTTACTGGAAAATATACCCTACCCGCAAACCCCTTTAAGACGTTTACAGTATTAACTTTGCACGAAACTGGACTTCAGTTAAAACTGTTCCCCAGTTAAACTGTTCATTAATTTTCCCGGCTGTTTGTGGGGACGCTGCGATGCCACCAACACCTACAAACAATCACTTTTACAGTAAATTCTGCCAAGCGTTTGTAAGATATTTCAGCAATGTACTGGAATAAGACGCGCGATATCAAATGCAAGAATTATCATTATTATTATCGCTAATAATTTTTTTTAAAAAACAGTTGACCTTGGTATTTTAGAAACAATCAAGATGAAAAACCTCAACTGGAATGAAAGGCAATTAAAAAGTTCATCCGGACTGGGAGAGGGAGGGGATGTTCAGGAGGGAGGAAACGCAGCCCTTGGCAGAGTCGTTTCCTGTTTGCAAGCTGTTCTCCCTCCCTCCTCTCCCCCTCCCGCCCTCCTCTCCCCCCCACAAACACACACAGTTTAGCATCACAGAGAGAGAGGGACACTCCTTAACCACAAATCAGGACTGAGAGTTCACACAGAGTGTTTGGGGCAGGAAATCAACAGGATATAATCGCAAGGTGTGTGACTGGCAGCCGGTCAGACTGAGCTCAGCCATCGGAGGAATGCGGGTGATCACGGACCTTTCACAATACAGTACGCTAATAATAATAATAATAATAATAATCCTTTCATCTGATACACAATAAAACATACACTGTGGGTATGTACACTTCCAGTATTTCTCATTCTACTAAACATTTATACAGTAGTCGCAACTTCACATGGATTTACACTCCCGTTTTGCAAACGCGACGATATGGTTAACGTTCACCCACTTTCCCCCTCTCTCCATAGATGCTGCCTGACCCGCTGGGCTGAGCGTTCCTGATGAATTTCTGTTTTTATTGCTATGATCACCTGCTCGGTTTAGACAGAAGTTTAAGGCCAGAAATATATGCCAAGAGACCAAAAGCGCAGACTGAAAGTAGTCGGTTGGATGTTGCGATTAGGTGGTTATACTTTGGAAAATGCGTCAATAATAATAATAATGTTTAGGAAATAACACTATGGAGGTATTTTGAGATAAATGTATATGCAAACAACTGGCAGGAAGGTGGAAGGCAAACTAGATGGACTTTGGTCATTTCTCGTCTGGTCATTATTATGTAATAATAATAATGAATCTTACGTTTCATATAAAGTTTCTCACGTAGAGAGAACACACCAAAGCACTTAACATGATATGGTATAAAATAATAATAATCCTGGCATTTAATGTCGTGGCTTTTCACATCTTATCGACGTCTCAAAGCGTTTCTCAGAATATACCGTAAAGTGAATTGACTGTATATATATATATATATATATATATATTTGTATATATAACGCGGCAGCCGATTGCGCACAGCAGCGTCCCCCCCCCCACACCCACACACACACAAACAGTCGTGCGTTGCAATGACCAATTTTTATTATTGTGGTTTTTGGGGATGGATTATTATCAGGCGTGTGTGTGTGTGTGTATGTTTGTGAGTGTGTGTGGTGTGTGTGTGTATGTGTGTGAGTGTGTGTGTGGAGTCAGGAAACTTGCCTAAGGTTTCACCCTGAACCTGCCTGGATTCAAACACACACGGTCTCACTCGCTTGTAAGGGCGAGTGGCAAACGCTCAAAAAGGAAAGTAAAGATTTCAGGAAGTAAAGAGTGTAGAGAAAGCTTCAGTGCTCCAGAGCTGAGGGACTGAGTGTCTATTGTACGTGAGATAAGATCCCTAACATCCAGGCCAACGTCACTTCCTCTCTCTCCACGGCATGGGGGAAGCCGACAGGCAGTGTCTAGTCCCAGACAGGACCCAATGATGACTTGGTCGATGGCTATTTGGAGCACGAGAAGCTCTCACCGGCCTTCGCGGCCATACCCGACTCTGATCAGGTCTTGTGGGAAGCGGAGAGGAGGGACAAATGGGACTGAAAGGACGTGCCAGTGATTTTAATAAGAATAGTAAAAACAACTCCGAGGGTTGGAATAGTATAGCGTCTGTGGTCAAAATATGATTTGGCGCATTCCAACTGTGACACAGCTCGACAGTAAAATCACACACTGGCTTTCTGCCTCCAGTATTCATGTGGTTTGTGATCGCCAAGCCACCCACACCCTGTAGATTCTCTGTGTGTGTCTATGTGTCTGTGTGTCTATGTGTCTGCGTGTCTGTATGTCTGTGTGTGTATGTCTGTGTGTGTGTGTGTGTGTATCTGTGTCTATGTGTGTGTGTGTGTGTGTGTTCACACAGATTCACCAGCGCTGTGACGCACATGACGTGTTTGTTTGGATGAGCCATCTCATTCACAAGCCACAGCCTTACGTTACACCTCCCAGGCGCCAACCCACACAACAAGAGGTGACAACAGGGAGCTGGACAAGGAAACGGAGGCCACGCAGAAAAGGTCGATGAACGAACAGCCAGACTGCAGGGAAATGAAGCCGGGTTTGCGGAGGGTGGGGGCAAGGGAGGGGTGGGTGGGGGAGACACAGCCAGGGTGTCACCTGAACCAGAACCCTGAGTTCTGGTTCAGGTGACACCCGACTAGGCCTCCGCAACCAAACATTCTCCTTCTCACCCACAAACATACGGTCAATTCACTCGACAGGATACTCTGTGAAGCGCTTGGAGACACAGACGAGAAGACGTGGAAAGCCGCTGTATGATCACGGCAGTTTGATATCGAGGCTTTTCACATCTTATCGACGTCTCAAAGCCGCTTCCCAGAATAGACTGTCAAGTGAAGTGACTGTACAGGATATATTTGTGGGCGAAACGCGATTGTGCGCACAGCAGCGTTCCCCCGCAAACAGTCGTGGATTCAAATGACTCATTTTATTATTGTGTTTTTTGGATGGATTATTATTAGGCGCGTGTGTGTGTGTGGGGTGGGGGGTGTAGGAAACTTGCCCAAGGTTTCGACCTGATCTGCCTGGATTCTATCATAGGTCTCACACTTGTAAGCAGAGTGCTCTAACCCACTGAGCTACAGGAGCTCTAAATCAAATGCCAGGATTATTATTATTATCATCATTTATTATCACTTATCAAGCTGCTCTGTAAACGAGACTTCACAACAGCTTTCCTGACCTTTACCATCTTTCCTGGAAACTTGCCCCCGATTCCTCTTTATAAAGAGAAGCTTTCCTAGTATCCGTTCTGCAATTTAAACCTGCCCCCCCCCCCTCCCCCCCCTCTCCCCGTTCCATCGTCCTGATAAGTCCTGGTTATGATCTGCGTTTTTCAAACCCATTTAAGATATTACACGTCTCTCGAAGCGAGGCTCTCCTCTGAGCTGTCCTCTCTCAAGACTGAAGGTGTGAAAGGCACCTCACACACACACACACACACACACACACACACACATGACCATATCACAACCAGACTGGCAATGACTTCAGTCTCGGGAACCTCATCCCATTACATCCCAGAACTGAATCCGCGCCAAAACGCAACACAAGTACTTATATAATGGTGAGTGAGCACGTCCGACCCTCCCCCTCCCGTCGACCGATTGCTGGTTTGTACCCATGTCTCTGCACCAATTATTTTCCCCCATGAGGAGCTCAGACACAGACACAGACACAGAGCACATGTCGCCTCCCAACCCTCTGGCCGATTTCTCATATAAGAACAACGGCGAGGAAACCTTTGAAAAGTGATTAACAATAATGGCATTTGCCCCAGTGAATTGACTGGACAGATATATATATATATACCTGTGGGCGAGCGAAACGCGGCAGCCGATTGCGCACAGCAGCGTTCCCCCCCCCCCCCCCCACACACACACAAACAGTCATGGACTGAGTGACCAAATTATTATTGATTTTTCTTCAAAAATGCTAGTTCCTACCAGTGTTGTCCCTCCCCCCACCCTCTTGGCCCTCCCCAGTTACCAGTCAGCAGAGTCAGGTCTGACTGCAATCCTCGCACATGCATTTTTATTCACCTTGGCTGTGGGAGCCTGTGTATGGTGGACACAAATGGACGATTAACTTTGGTCTCATCATCAAAGCCCCAGAGTGTGAAGGGATTGGTGGAGCTCGGTGAGGGCTGCGCTGATTTTGGGGAGCCTGGGGTGATGGGGGGAGAGTTTAGTGTGTGATGGGGAGGGCTGGGGTGATGGGGGGGGAGAGTTTAGTGTGTGATGGGGGCCTGGCGAGGGCTGGGGTGATGGGGGGGGAGAGTTTAGTGTGTGATGGGGAGCCTCTGGTGATGGGGGGAGAGTTTAGTGTGTGATAGGGAGCCTGGCGAAGGTTGGGGTGATGGGGGGGGAGAGTTTAGTGTGTGATGGGGAGCATCTGGTGATGGGGGGGAGAGTTTAGTGTGTGATGGGGAGGGCTGGGGTGATGGGGGGGGGGGGGGGGGGAAGAGTTTAGAGTGGGCGTGAGACGGCTCCTTCAGCGGTCCTGACGAAGGGTTGTGGACCGTTGACTCACTTTCCTCTCTCTCCATGGATGCTGCCTGACCTGCTGACTTTTTGTTTCAGATTCCCAGCGTCTGTAGTATTTTGTGTTTTTTTTCAATATGGTTTTGGTGATGGGTCGGGAGAAAGATCTTTTCTAAACTCTCACTGTGTACTGTTTCTTTATTGTGCAAATGGTAATAATCTCACCACCTGTTATCACTTGATCTATTTGGAGCGAACGCTGACTAAACACTTGGGGAAGTGAAACATTCAGGCCCCGATACAAGGTTTGTGTGATATTCTCAAGTGATTTCTGCGAAACCCACATCAAAGTGGATCCCAGCAACAGTGACAGATACGATTCTCAGTCCTTCTCACTGCTGCGGAATCGCACACATTCGCCAGACAAACCCTCCACTGGTAGGGGGGGGGCAGGACAGGGTTGAATATAAACTACTATTAACAGCATTTGGTTAACTTTACCCCCCCCCTCACCCCCCCA
>JAYJKW010000514.1:0-19665 GCA_035084275.1 Hydrolagus colliei | reverse complement strand
TACTGTGTGGTGTGTGAAGCCCCCTTTCTGTGTCTCTGTAGCACCTGCGACTGTCTGTGAGTGAGACGTGGGCAGTGCCATGTGCAGCATCTCTGGTTTCCACACAGTCCTGGACATGCTGAGGCACTTCCACATTCACCCCATTCCCCTGGAGTCCGGGGGCGCCGGAGACATCACCCTCCTCAACTACGTCCTGGCCACAGAGCCCCTCCCAGGTACAGCCGGCAGCCAGCGCGGGGGGAAGGGGAGGTACTACACTGTGGTCAGTCCATTGGGACGTCCTCCCAATGTGAAAGGCGTTCTACATCCAGCTCATACAGAACTATGCCGCCTGCATTTTCACCGCATCAAACTTTGCTCCCCCCATTACCCCAGTCCTTGCCAGACTTCACTTTCTCCCTGTCCTGGAGAGGATCGATTTCAGGATCCTCACTCTTGTCCTCAAATCTCTTCATCTCTTTTGCACCCATCTACCTCTCTGACCTCCTCTCTCCTCAAAATGGCACCCATTGCCTTCGCTCCACTGGGTCTGGCCTCCTCCTTGTCCCCCAAATCTCTGCTCCACCATCAGCGGCCGTGCCTTCAGCCACTACCCCTCGAAGCTCTGGAACTCCCTTCCTCACTCCCTTCACCTCGCCCCCTCTCTTCCTAGTTTCAGGGTCTCAACTAATGACCTTTTCTTTTTTCCCCTCATCCTGGCTCAGGCCCGGGATCCATTATGGTGTAAGCGCTCTGAGACACTACTTGGCGTGGAGGGTGCTATATAAATCAAAGTTCTTGTTGTTGTTAAACCCACTGGTTATAGGGACTAATCCAGGATTCTGGTCCAGGATTCTCTTCCTCCCCCATCAATCCTTCAGTCAGATCGACCCTGAGGATTAATTCCAGAGTCTCCAGCCTGGTTTCCCTCTGTCTACTTGTCCTCTGTCACTATCCCCACCTATCCCCCGCCCCCCCCCCCTCCCCCCTCACCGTTCAATGGCCTTAAGCATCAAGCAGCCATTACCGGAATCCGCTAGTTAACAGACAGCCAGGGCGTGGGTCAGGAAATGCATTTAACAGAATAATCAGTGTCTGGCTTTATTTAAGTGCTTCGATCCCACATCCAACATTAACTCACAGGAACATCCAGCGGAAGAGACAGAGGGGGAGAGAAAGCGAGGAGAGATGTCCTGCGTTATACATTTCATTGAAGATGGTGGAACCACCTTCAGTGGTCAGGCCTTCAGCCTCGGAAACCCCATCCGACAGTCCCTTTCCCTCACTGCCTCCCTGGCTTATTTCAAGGCCCCATTTTAAGGCCTTCCCCTTCAACTGCACCTACTCTCAGCCCCTCGCGCCCGCCCCCCCCTCCCCCCATATTCCCCACCCCCTGTCCCCAGCTCGGGTCTGAAACAGTGACTGTTGAGCACCTTGGGACTTCCTCCTGTCGTGAAAGGCACCGTACAAGTGCAATTTGTGTTGTTGTTGTTGTTGTTGATCGCCCTCCTACCTCACTCTCCCTGCCCCCACTCTCGCTACCCTCCACTCTCCCCCCTTGTCCTCCACCTCCCCTGATCCCAACCCCCAGCTCGACTCCAAATCCCTGACTGTCCAGCGCATTGGGACGTCTCCCGACGTGAAAGACGCTATATACGAGTGCAATTTTGATGTTGTTGTTGTTGTCCTCGCGGTGTGAAAGGCGCTGGGTAAATGTTGTGTTGTTAGTGAGATGTGCTGAGATGCTGTACAATGAATGTGAGGATTTTTATTACGGTGATTTAACCTTGCTATTGTTGCTCCCCCCCCCCCCCCCCCCCCCCCCCCCCCCCCCCCCCCCCCCCCCCGACAGAGACGAGTGCTTCACAGACCCGCCCGGACTCTGCCACCCCTCCCAACTGAACTGTCAGAGCGACCCCCAGGCCCCACAGCCACAGCGAGGGGGGGGTCTACACAAGGCCTGGGACAAGCAGCAGCACCGACCCGAGGTGGGGGCAGGGGTCCCGCGGAGTGGCAGCTCAGAACGCTTGCTGCAGCCCCCCTCAACCCAACCTCCGAGGACTATCACGATAGCGAAGCGCCCAGGAACCATATCAGGGACAGTGGAGAATCAGTATTCATTCTACTGAATGAGAGAGAGAGGGAGGGGTGGGGGGTCGTGAGAGAGAGAGGGAGGGGTGGGGGCATGAGACAGAGAGAGGTGGGGGGAGTGTGAGAGAGAGAGAGAGGTGGGGGGAGTGAGAGAGGGCAGTGAGAGAGAGAGAGAGAGAGGGGGAGTGAGAGAAAAAGGTGGGGGAGTGAGAGAGATGAGAGAGGTGAGGGGGTGGTTGAGCGAGAGAGAGAGGTTGGGGGGAATGGAGGTGGAGGGTGGGGAGTGGAGGGGTTGTGGGTATTGAGGGATTGCATCCAAAGGGTGGGAGCGGAGAAGAACTGAAGGCCCGGCCTCCGATGGTGGGGTGGTTCGGGCGGGGGGCTTGGAGCAGGCCAAGTCCTGCTGAACGGAGGGTCCGGGTGGGCGTGTAGGGGGAGAGTAGATTGGTTAGATAGGGTGGGGCAAGGCCGTGTAAGGCCTTGTAGGTGAGGACGAGAATCTAAAACTCGATCCTCTGGAGGATGGGGAGCCAGTGGAGACGGGCGAGGGTGGGGGTTATGTGGTCGCGGAGACGGGGTGCGGGATAGTACACGGGCTGCAGAGTTTTGGATGACCTGCAGCCTGTGAATGGAGGAACTGGGGAGGCCGACGAGGAGAGAATTTCCCGTAGTCAGCCGTGAGGTGATGTACGCATGCACGAGTGTTTCGGCAGCGCAGGGGGTAAGATAGTTGCGGAGCCTGGCAATGTTGCGCAGGTGGAAATAAGCGGTGCAGGTCAAGGCGCGGATGTGGGGGAGGAAGGAAAGTTTATGGTCGAACGTGATGCCGAGGTTCCTGATTGGCTTTGTGAGGTGGAGAGTGCAGCCTTGGATGTTGAGGCTGGCAGCGCCCGATGTGCGGAGGCGCTGCTTGAGCCAATCAGGAGGGCCTCGGTCTTACTCACGTTCAATTGCAAAAAGTTGTCCCTCGTCCACGACTCGATGTCGGACAGATGTCGATGTCAGCTCCATCAGCACATGTGGTTAATGAACCACTGCAGCTGTTGAGTCAATGGCTTGGGTTGCGCATTAGGGAAGTGGGGGGTGGGGAGCAGTGTGGTTAAGTTTGGGCAGTGGGGTAGAGTAAAAAGATTAGGCGGGAGGAGGTAGGAGGGGAGGATGGGATGTGGGGGGAGGTGGGAGGGAAGATGGGATGTGGGGGGGAGGTGGGAGGGGAGGATGGGATGTGGGGGGGAGGTGGGAGGGGAGGATGTGGGGGTGGAGGTGATTCAGTTTCTATTCCGTAAAACTTGAAACTGGTTACAGGAAATCACAAGTGACTATTTGTCACAATGTGAAGGCGACACACAGGGCCACTGGGGATGGTAAATCAGTGTTTGTCCTGATTGGGGAGCGGAATCCCTGGTGGGTGGGTGTGAGGGTGGTAGGGGGGCACGGGTAGGAGGGTGGCAAGACCCCTCTCTCTACAGTGGGGAGTCAGTGAGCATCATCTCAGTGGCTGGAACACCATCAGATCAGGCAGCATCTATGGAGAGAGGAAAGTGAGTCAACGTTTCAGGTCCACGACCTCTGACGAAAGGTCGTCGGCCTGAAACGTTGACTCACTTTCCCTCTTTCCATAGATGCTGCCTGACCTGCAGATTGTGGGTAGCTCAGTCCTGTAGCTCAGTGGTTAGAGCGCTCGCCTCTCACACAAGAGTTTTGATTCCCGTCCAGCGAAACACGTTAGGCCCGTTTCCTACCCCGCACACCTGTGTTTACCTGGCAGTAAGTAGGAACCCGGATGCTAGTGGATTGGTGGATCACTTCCTGGGGGTAATAATCTCATCAGTAAAAATAATGATTTGGTCGTTCGATCCACGACTGTTTGTTGGACACTGCTGTGCGCAATTGGCTGCCGCGTTTCGCCCACAAAATATATATGCCACAGGTCTTACAAGCGTGAGACCTGTGTTTGAATCCAGCCAGGTCAGGGCAAAACCTTGGGCAAGTTTCCTTACTCCACACACTTGATAATAATGCTTCCAAAAAAAAACTTATAATAAAATGGTCATTTCAATCTACGACTGTTTGTGGGGACGCTGCTGTGCGCAATTGGCTGCCGCGTTTTGCCCACAAATATACAGTCAATTCACTTTACAGCATATTCTGTGAAGCGCTTTGAGATGTCTAGAATCCTTTCAAATGAAAGTATTATTATTACAGTCAATTCATTTTACAGTATATTCTGCGAAGCTCTTTGGGACGTCGCAAAGGTTTGATAAGGTGTTATATTAAATGCAAGGATTATTATTATTATTATCATGAAGACTTGGACACTCACTACCGTGGCTTTGACACTTTAATAGATCCACAGACATTTTGTTAATAAACCCCTAACTTTATACACGCATTTTCTACCCAAAAACCTCACACATTTGAAACTAATCCCCAACCACGGACGTTCGTATCTCAACTCACCCACCATTACCCACCATTACACCATTACCCTGATCATTGGGTGTCAATTGCCTTGCTCAGATCAACGGCAACAATAGGGGGCAAGGGAGGGAGGACACTGGACAAGGACAAGGGCAACTACTTGAAAAGGAAGGAAATGAGGAGGTGTGGGGGCGTGGGGGAGGATTGGGGGTGTGGGGGCGAGGGGATGGTGTGGAGGTTGGGGGCGTGGGGGGGGTGGCGACATGTGGGAGGTATGGGGGCGAGGTGGAGGTTTGGGGCGTGGGGGGGAGGTGTGGAGGTTTGTGGGCGTGGGAGGGGGTGTGGGGGCGAGGTGGAGGTGTGGAGATTCGGGGGCGGTGGGGGCATGTGGGGGCGGGGGGGCGGGGGGGAGGTGTGGAGTTTCGGGGGTGTGGGCCTCATTGAGTAGCTCTGGGCCGAATGGCCTCCTTCTGTGCTGTTGATATTCTATGATTGATGGCTCCCACCTCAGTGATTCTCTGCCTTGTACCCACGTACCCTGTAAACTGGTTGGAGATGATTCCAGTGATGGATGGGGAGCCAGTGGCTGATGTTTGTGTTTCTGAACACATTGAGTTTACAGTGAGATTCCGCAGGGACCACCTGTGAGTTTGATGGAAGGTGTGAGGGATTGTGTGTGAGTGTGTGTGATTGAGTGTGTATGTGAGTGAATATGTGTGAGTATGTGTGTGAGTGTATGTATGAGAATGTGAGTGAGTGAGTGTGTGTATGAGTGAGTGCGTGTGAGAGTGCATGTGAGTGAGTGTATGTGAATGTGTGTGTGAGTGAGTGTGTGTGTGTGTGCTGGGTTTTATGCAGGAATATTGTTTTAGGGCAGCAGGGATTCAGGCCAAACTGCTTTGGTTCCAACATTTAGATAAAACCTGAACAGAAATGCAGTTCCTCACCCTGCTCTTCACCTCTCCCCCCTGCTCTTCACCTCTCCCCCCTGCTCTTCACCTCTCCCCCCTGCTCACACACACACACACACACACACAGACTCCAGGAGCCTGTGTTCATCCCAGAGAGCATCAGAGGCAAACCGCCCCCTATTATAACTGTTGAATCTGTTCTGTCTAATCGTCAGTAAAGTCCAGTTCAGAAGCAGTCGTTACATTCACTCAGTCCATTGATCTCTCCACCTAACTGTGGGAATCCTGTCATAATCCTACTCTACATGTGTCTACTTCATGTTCTGAAAATGCTGCTATTTTGTTCAAACCTTTCAAGAAAACACATTAAATTGGTTTAATAACAAGCGCTGATCTTTTACATTTCTCTTTTGATGTCGGATATGGGTTTGGCTCAGTCGCTCGCAATCAAAAAGTGACTTTGGGTGATTTTCTGTGAGTTCACACTGTCTAAGCTGATGCTCCAGCTCAACACTGGAGGGAGGGAGGGGGTAGCATCATGTGAAGTCCTGTAGCTCAGTGGTTAGAGCACTTGCCTTTCAAGCGTGAGACCTGTGTTCGAATCCAGGCAGGTCAGGGCGAAGCCTTTGGCAACTTATTCCACAACTACGCCTAATCATAAACCCTCCAAAAAAACCACAATACTAAAATTAGTCATTTCAATGCACGACCATTTGTGGGGACGCTTTGAAAGATCCCTAAACGCTACCGTGTTTCACCCACAAATATACAGTCAATTCACTTTACAGTTTATTCTGTGAAGCGCTTTGAGACGTCTAGAAGACGTGAAATGTGCTATAGCAAATGCAAGGATTATTATTTTCATCCGTGATGCCTTCCTTTGGGATGTTGAGCTGAGCTCCGTGGTTCAGGAATAAAGATCCTGTGTGTCTCTCTCTCCCTATATCCCCTTACATACCTGCTCGCTCCCTCCACTCAGCAGACTCTGGCCTGCTCCCCGACTCACCCGCCCCACCATTGGCGGGCGAACCTTCAGCCACTCTGCTCCCAACCTTTGAAACTCCATCCCACAGTCCCCCCGTCTCACTCCCTCCCTGGCCTCAAGTTCCCTCTTCGATGGCCCCATCCACCCCTCTTCCCTCTGCCGCCCTGTCCTCAGCTCGGGTCTGAAGCAGTAACTGTCCAGCGCCTTGGGACCTCCTCCTGACGTGTAAGGCGCTATACATGTGTCATTTTGTTGTTATGTCTAACATAAACACAACAGAGGGAGAGTGACGGTGATGGTGGATCTGTGGCTGTGTATCCGGGCGAACACTGGCCTTTCCCGAAGCTGTGATCTGACTGGCTCGGGGGTGATGGCGAGCCAATGAGGGCTGGAGCAGACGCCATTGATGGATGGAAAATAAGAATCAATCATTTGGTCACTGAACTCGTGACTCTAGTGGTGCGCAATTGGCCACCGTGTTTCACCGACAAAACAGTCAATTCACTTTACACTGTATCCTGTGAAGCGCTTAGAGATGTCTCAGGGACGTGATAAGGCACTGTAACAGCAAGAAAATTACATTTATAGAGCGCCTGTCACATCGAGAGGACGTCCCAAGGCACTGAACAGTCAGGTCCCGAGCCGGGGGGTTAAGGGTCGAGGTAGCGGCAGGGGGAAGGAGAGTAGGAAAGGAGAGGGGGGGGAGTGGGGGAGGGGGGGGAGGGGGAAGTGGGGGAGGGGGGGGAGGAATCCTGGGCTGGGGAAGTGGCCCGGGGTGGATTGGGGGGGGGGAGGGGGGGGAGTGGCCCGGGGTGGGGGGGGACGGGGGGTGGGGGGGTGGATTGGGGGGGGGCGGGGGGGAGCCGCCACATTGGCCCACATATCAATCACTTCACTTCAAGGCAGGTGGCTGTGTAACGAGCTTTGGCAGATCCCTAATGTGACAGGCAGCACAGAGAGTGCAGGGCTGGAATCCTATTCAACTATTACACACTAGGAGGCGCCCCTGCCCACAGGGTAAAGTAACAATTGGTGTTCCTCTTTGGAAGGTTTCTCTCTCGTCTCCGGGTCAGAGTTCCTAGAATGATACAGAACATCAGCCATTCAGCCCATCGTGTCTGTGACGGCTGTTTGAAAAGAGCGATAGAGTTTCTCCTTGTTCACTCTATCGAATCCCCTCATAATTTTGACAACTTCTATTAATTCTCCTCTGAACCTTCTCTGCTCCGAGGAGAATAATCCCATCTTCTCCAGCCTCTCCTGATCACTGTCATTCAGAAGATTCATAGATTCATAGATTCATAGAATTTTACGGCACAAAAGGAGGCCATTCGGCCCATCTAGTCTGTGCCGGCTCTTTCAAAACAGCGATTCAATCCCACTGCCCTGCCCGCTCCCCATAGCCTAATAGACCTGTTCTCCCTAAATAAAGATCTAATTCCCTTTTAAAAGTTGTTATCGAATCAGCCTCCACCACCTTTTCAGGCAATGCATTCCAGATTCAAACAACTCGCTGAGTGAAAATATTTCTCCTCAGCTCCCCTCTACTTCGCCTTGAAACTATTTTAAATCTGTGACCACGAGTCACAGATTCACCCACGAGTGGAAATAGTTTTTCTCTATTTGCCCTGTCGAAACCCCTCATGATCTTATAAACCTCTATTAGGTCTCCCCTCAATCTTCTCTGCTCCAGAGAGAATAACCCTAGCCTATCTAGCCTCTCCTCATAGCTGAAGTCCCTCAATCCTGGCACCATCCTAGTAAATCTTCTTTGTACCCTTTCCAATGCCTTCACATCCTTTCTGTAGTGTGGTGACCAGAATTGAACACAGTATTCCAGCTGAGGCCTCACCAAAGTCTTATAGAGGTTAGTCAGCACTTCCTGACTTTTGTATTCTATACCCCTATTTATAAAGCCTAGTATCCCATATGCCTTAACAGCCTTGTCTACCTGTCCTGCCACCTTCAACGAGTCACTAACACAAATCCCCAGGTCTCTCTGTTCCTTCACACCATTTAAAATTGTACTATCTACCCTATATTGCCTCCCTTCATTTCTTCTCCCAAAATGCATCACCTCACACTTCTCTGCATTAAACTTCATCTGCCATGTGTCTGCCCACTTTACCAATTTGTCTATATCCTCTTGCAGATGGCTACTATCCTCCTCACTATTTACTATTCTCCCTAACTTAGTGTCATCTGCAAACTTGGAAACTGTACTCCGTACACCCAAGTCCAGATCATTGATTACAAACAGCAATGGTCCCAAAACCGATCCCTGTGGCACACCACTGCTCACTTCCCTCCAGTCTGAGATGTTAAACCAAACCAAGCTCCTGTTTGGCTAGATATTATAGCTCTTGTAACACCGTGGGAAAGAGAAGGGAATTCCTGGCTCTGAATTCAGCAGATTATAATAAACTGTAACAACAATCCATTACTAATAATAATAATAATAATCTTTACCACATTCAATTATTGAAAGCAATTGGTCAGCCTCCATGCGTTTTTATCAATAAGCTGTCCCCAAAAAACTCACAATAATTTCAATCCATAACTGTTTGTGTGGACGCTGCTGTGGCTATTGCGTTTCGCCCTCAAATATACAGTCAATTCATTTACAATATATTCTGTGAAGCGCTTTGAGACGTCGATAAGATGTGAAAAGCGCTACATCAAATGCAAGGATTATTATTATTATTATTATCCTTGCATTTGACACGGCTCTTTATCACTTAGTCGAGCCGTCAGACAGCGCCTCATAGAGTATGTCTGTAGATTCTGTGGGCAATCCCCCAGGGCTGTGTGTGTGGGGACATTGCGGTGGGCAATGGTGATTGCTGTAAATACACAGTCAGTGGGCGTCTGTGAGTAATTACTGTGAGTCCGGGCTCTGAAAATGGAAAGTCTTCTTTCATTGTGTCACTGAACCTGATAACAAACCCGCAGTGCGGAGTGATGCCACCGGGTGGCGCTTTACCAACGCCTCTCACTGTTTGAATGAACCCAAGCCCTGGTCTCCCTGACACTGTGTGTGTGTGTGTGTCACCTCCTGCCCCACACCCCCCTATAATGATAATATTAATCCATGTATTTGATCAGCAGCTGATCCTCAGTGCCCTCGCGTGTGTCCGGTCTGGTCTGGGTGACTTATTAACGTTGAGCTCCGTCATTCCTAGTCCATATTTCCTGCTTCGTAACCAACGCAGTAGTTAATATACATTAGTACTCGGGAAACCGTTGGCATTGAAAAGTGACAAGTCCCCTGGACCTGACGGTTTGTATCCGAGGGTTTTAAAAGAGGCAGCTGATGAGATGTGTCTGATCTTAGAAAACTCTCTGGATTCTGGAACAGTTCCCATTGATTGGAAGATTGCAAACGTCACACTACTGTGTAACTAGAGTGGGAGAGAGAGGATGGGGAACTATAGATCAGTTAGTCTGTCATCCCCCATGGTAGGAAAAATTCTAGAATCCATACATTAAGGATGTACTTAGAGGACCACAATATGATTAGCCAGAGTCAACATGGCTTTACAAAAGGGAAGTCATGCTTAACAAATCTTTTAGAATTTTTTGAGGATGTCACTGGCGGGGCTGGGTAATGGGGAACCAGTAGATGTAGTTTATTTAGATTTTCAAAAGGCATTCGACAAGGTGCCACATAAAAGGTTGATTCACAAGATTAGGGCCCATGGAATTAAAGGCAATATATTAGCATGGATTGAAGAGTGGTTAACGGGAAGAAAACAGAGAGTAGGGATAAACGGGTCCTTCTCACGTTGGCAGGATGTGACTAATGGAGAGCCACAAGGATCAGTACTTGGGTCTCAACTATTTACAATTCATATCCATGATCTAGATGAGGACATAGAAGTTAAAATATCAAAATTTGCAGATGATACAAAGCTAAGTGGGAGAGTAAGCTCTGAGGATGACACAAACAAAATTCAACAGGATACAGACTGGCTGGGGGAGTGGGCAAGAAGGTGGCAGATGAAATTTAATGTGGGGATCTGTGAAGTTATTCATCTAGGTAATAAAAACAGAAAAGCTGATTATTTTCTAGAAGGGTAGAGACTGGATAGTGTTAGTGTTTAAAGGGACTTGGGTGCCCTTGTACACCAGTCACAAAAAGTTAGTTTGCAGGTACAGCAAGGCTAACAGTATGTTGGTGTTTATTACAAAAGGTTTAGAGTATAAGAGTAGGGAAGTCTTTCTGAAACTGTATAGGGCCTTGGTGAGACCTCACATAGAATATTGTGTGCAGTTTTGGTCTTATTTAAGAAAGGATATACTCGCCTTGCGCAGCGTAGATTCATTAGGGTTGGTTCCTGGGGTGAGGGGGATGAGCTATGAGGATAGGTTGAGTAATCTAGGACTATATTCTCTAGACCAGTGGTTCCCAACCTCGGGTCCTGACCCAAATCAGGATTGTGGGGGTCCTCAGTAGGGTCACGAAGGGTCATCAGAATTTATTTTTGTTGCTTTTGTTAATGCCAAAAAGTGCCCGAGGCCACACCGCCGACCAATTTGTATGAAAGACCGTACTAAAGAGTTGTGCTGAGTCCACAATACAGACAGAGATATCGTCTTGGCTGAGCTTTGCTTCAGTCACGATGTCGTCCCCTAAGGGTGGGAGAACCTGTTGGGTGGCCAATTTAGGGTCGCAGCAAAAAAAAGGTTGGGAACCACTGCTCTAGAATATAGAAGAATTAGAGGTGATATGGGGATAAGGCGGGGGCAGGTGGAGTCAGATTAGAAGACCAGCCATGATCTTATTGAATGGCGGGGCAGGCTCGAGGGGCCGAATGGCCAACTCCTGCTTCTTTTTCTTATGTTCTTACAAGCACATAGCAATTTCCCAAGGACAAGGGTTGACGCCTCAAAGTCCTTATGGTGTCAAGTGGAGTGATTGTATTTTTCGCTTTACCGGGTCTGGCCTCCTCCTCATCCCCCGAATCCTCCGTTCCCCTGTCGGCAGCCGTGCCTTCAGCCACTACACCCCAAAGTTCTGGAACTCGCTTCCTCACTGACTACGCCTCGCCCCTTCCTTTCCTATTTTCAGGTTGCACCTAAAGAATTTTCTTTTCGACCGTGCTTTTGGTCACCTTTTTACCCCCTCCCTCTGGCTCGGCCCCTGGATCCGATATTATGAAGTGCACTGAGTCGCACCTGACATGGAGGGTGTTATATATAAATCAAAGTTGTTGTTGTTATAGAGCCATGGGAGCTTTCATGTCCACCTGAACCTGAACAGGGAGACGGGACTTTGGTTTAACATCTCGGCTGAAAGTGTGTTCAGGGCTGGCCAGCCTGACAACACCAGGCTGGGGGACAGGGGGCAGGGGGCTGGGGGACAGGTGGCAGGGGGCTGGGGGCAGGGGGACAGGGGGCTGGGGGCTGGGGGACAGGGGGCTGGGGGCTGGGGGACAGGGGGACAGGGGGCTGGGGGCTGGGGGGCTGGGGGCTGGGGGACAGGGGGACAGGGGGCTGGGGGACAGGGGACAGGGGGCTGGGGGACAGGGGGACAGGGGGCTGGGGGACAGGGGCCTGGGGGACAGGGGGCTGGGGGACAGGGGGCTGGGGGCTGGGGGACAGGGGACAGGGGGCTGGGGGCTGGGGGACAGGGGACAGGGGGCTGGGGGACAGGGGGCTGGGGGACAGGGGACAGGGGGCTGGGGGCTGGGGGACAGGGGACAGGGGGACAGGGGACAGGGGGACAGGGGACAGGAGGCTGGGGGACAGGGGGCTGGGGGACAGGGGGCTGGGGGCTGGGGGACTGGGGGACAGGGGGCTGGGGGCTGGGGGACAGGGGGCTGGGGGCTGGGGGACAGGGGGCTGGGGGACTGGGGGACAGGGGGCTGGGGGCTGGGGGACAGGGGGCAGTCAATGTTTCACAATGGACATATCTAATATGCAGGGGTAGGTTACTGGGGAGCCGTGTTCACGATCAACAGACAACATGGAGTCCTGTAGCTCAGTGGTTAGAGCATTCACTTCACAAGCAAAAGATTTGGGTTCAATTCCAGGCAGGAGAAAAACCTTAATACTGTAATAGTAATAATAATCCTATATCTTTCTGGTTTATATGGGTACCTGCTGCACTGAGCAGCGCCCTTAACCCATTAGGCCAATGGGAGTTTAATGATTTAATCGATACCTGATGAATGACATTGCAAGTTTAACCATTTGTACTCGCAGCCTGTAATGTACATATGATGCATTCAATTGTGCATACAATCCGAAAGAAAGTTGTGCAGAATAAAACACTTTGGGCAAGTTTCCTCACTCCACAAGCCTAATAACAATCCCTCAATAAAAAACAAGAATAAAGTAACAAACAGCTTTCTCTTTTCCAGTTGCGCCGAGAGATCTGTAATGTTTGGCAGAAAAGGATGGTTTAAATCAGTCTGATACGCTGGAGAATTCAATGCTTTTATGTTCCTTGGAGTTGTCTTACTGTCTTACTGACAGAGAAGCGAGCAGTGAACCCGCGAGTGGAAATCTGAGCTGGGGCCAGACCTGGTTTGGTGTAAATCTGATCCTCGCTGTACAGTACCGTATAGAGAAGAGGACAAGTCTTTTGACTTGTGAGTCTCTGTGCCTCAGGTGGTTTGAACTCGGTCAAAGAGCAGTGAAACAGATCAACAAAAGGTTTTGCAGTAACCAGAGTGGGGCAATGGTCCACTGACGCAGGTTTGCGTGTCGCTGTGTTGTGTGTGTTCTCACCTTGTTTACCTGATTTGCAAAGCAAATGTTTCAAAGTCTTTGACGTACTTTACCTGCTGCAAAAATTGTTTTTTCCTTGCTCCTGTAGCTCAGTGGTTAGAGCACTCGCCTTACAAGTGCGAGACCTGTGTTCGAATCCAGGTGGATCAGGACGAAGCCGTGGGCAAGTTTCCTTACTCCACACGCCTAATAATAATCCCTCAAAAAAAAAAAAAATGGGTCATTTCAATCCACGACTGTTTGTGGGACGCTGCTGTGCACAATTGGCTGCCGCTTTTCGCCCACAAATACACAGTCAATTCACTTTACAGTATATTCTGTGAAGCGCTTTGAGATGTCTAGAAGATGTGAAAAGCACTATCTCAAATGCTAGGATGATTATTATTATTGTTATTATTATTATTATTAACCTGGCATTGATTTCCAGGCGGGGCTAAACCTCCGGCAAGCTTCCTTACTCCAGGCAACTTTGTTTACCCTGCAGTGAGTAGGAACCTGGTTGTCAGTCGATTGGCAGATGGATTTCCAGGGGTAATCATCCCTTCAACACAAGAAATGTGATCAGTCAAACAAGTGTTTGAGGGAACAAAAACAGAAGTTACTGGGGAAACTCAGCAGGTCAGGCAGCATCCATGGAGAAAGGAAAGTGAGCCAACGTTTCGGGTCTTTCGCGATATCAACCCTTTCGCGATATCTGGATAAGGCTCTATATCAAATGCCAGGATTTTTACTGTTATTATTATACTCATCACCAGGGTTAGGGGCTGGACACCTTTTCACACTCGTGACCTTGTCCTGTCTGTTTATTAATTTCTGCTTTCACTCTCTGACCTGCAGGAATCATTTATTTTTCACTCAGAAAGTTAATATTTGATCTAACGTCTCCATGTGTTTCACACGCAATTACTGTCAGGTGTAGTGACTGTATTTTCTGACCATCAGGTAAAGATGTTGGAAAGCAAGCTCTCACTTGAAGTGGGATTCCCTTTATATCAGAACAATTGTCTTGGAATAAAGTTCCTGATGTTTAGCAGATTTTTTTGTAAAACAACTGCACTGCAAATTGTTTAATGTGAATTGTTTAGTTTCCTGGCTCCTTATATTGTACATATAATAATAATAATAATAATAATAATCCTTGCATTTGATGTAGTGCTTTTCACATCTTATCGACGTCTCAAAGTACTTTTCAGAATATACAGTGCTGCAAAGTGAATTGACTGTATATTCGTGGGCAAAATGCGGCAGCCAATTGCACACAGCAGCGTCCCACAGTCATGGATTGAAATGACCAATTTCATTATTGTGTTTTTTTGACAGATTATTATTAGGCGTGTGGAGTAAGGAAACTTGCCCAAGGTTTCACCCGGATCTGCCTGGATTCGAAATACAAGTCTCACCTTTGTAAGGCGAGTGCTCTAACCACCGAGCTACAGGAGCTCCGCACTGGGATTAGAGCATAGAGCTGCAGTGAGGGGGAGTCATAGTATTCTTCTTATTATTATTATAGAGCTGCAGTGAGGGGGGGAGTGAGCATTAGTGTGGACACAATGGCTGCGGTTCCCTTGGAGCCAGTTCAGGG
The DNA here is from genome assembly GCA_035084275.1 of Hydrolagus colliei. Classification (NCBI taxonomy): domain Eukaryota; kingdom Metazoa; phylum Chordata; class Chondrichthyes; order Chimaeriformes; family Chimaeridae; genus Hydrolagus; species Hydrolagus colliei. Next base: position 4,961 of record JAYJKW010000514.1, on the reverse strand, counting down.
CCAGGGAGACGTGTAGGAGGAGCTTTACTAGTTTGTCATTAATCAACAAGTGGAGGTTTGAGGCTCGGCGAGGAGGAGATCCCGGTGAGCAGCTCAGCTCAGTGTGAAAATCAATTAAACAACAATAAAATTCCACTTATTTAGCGTCTTTCACGTCAGGAGCGCTGGACAGTCAGTGTTTCAGACCCGCGCTGGGATCGGAATCAGGGAGGGTGGTGGGGAGGGATCGGGGAGGGGATGGAGGGAGGGAAAGGAGGGGATTAAATATAATTGCGCTGGAGAAACGCGTTCTTCCGAGAGAATGTAAGAGTGACCACACCCGCTCTGTTTCCTGGGGGAAGGTTCTGTAGGGACGCTCGCTGATCCACAAATATACCGCAGCAACAATATTACTCTTACCCACAGTAAGCTGGTGAACAATGATTTGCTAACCTCCTTAATAATAATAAAAATTAATAATGATAACCCTTGATTTGGTATTGCACCTCATTCATTCATTCATCTCAAACTACTTCATAGGATGTCCTGCAGCATAGTAGTTGAAGCACACATCTCATAAGTGAGATTCCTGGGCAGGGAGAAACTTTAGGCAAGTTTCCTTACTCCACAAGCCTCTTTTTACCTCGCAGTAAGTAGGAACCTAAATGTTAGTCGATTGGCAGATTGCTTTCCGGGGGTAATAATTTCTCCACAAAAATAAAAAAAAAATTAAATCCACAACTGTTTGTGAGACACCGCTAAGCGCAATTGACTTCTGCTTTTCACCCACAAAATACTGTCAATTCACTTTATGGTACATTCCGTGAAGCGCGTTGAGGTGTCTCGATGACATGAAAAGTGCTGTATCAAATGCAAGGATATTATTGATATATTTGTGGAGCTCCTGTAGTTCAGTGCTTAGAGCACTTGCCTTACAAACGTGACACCTGTGTTTTGAATCCAGTCAGGCCAAACCCTGGGCAAGTTTCCTTACTCCACACACACACGCCTAATAATAATCCCTCCAGAAAACCTATAATAAATTGGTCATTTCAATCCACGACTGTTTGTGGGACACCTCTGTGTGCAGGTGGCTGCCACGTTTCACCCACAAATGTACAATTCACTTTACAGTATATTCTGTGAAGCGCTTTGAGAAGTTTAGAAGATGTGAAAAGCGCAATATCAAATGCCAGGATTATTATTAATAATTATTATTGTTGTTCTAAAGTGGGATTGTGACAGTGTTAGCAGCACCGCCCGAGGCTCCAGCAACATGAGCTCAGTTATTTTCCAATAGATTCTCAGCACCATTGTCTGTCTGTGTATTGTGTGTGTCTGTGTGTTCGTGTCTGTCTGTCTGTGTGTGTTCGTGTTTGTCTGTGTGTGTTGTGTGTGTCTGTGTGTTCATGTCTGTCTGTGTTGTGTGTGTCTGTGTGTGTGTGTTCATGTCTGTCTGTGTTGTGTGTGTCCATGTCTGTGGGTGTGTTGTGTGTGTGTGTTCATGTCTGTGTGTGTTGTGTGTGTCTGTGTGTTCATGTCTGTGTGTTGTGTGTGTCTGTGTGTTGTGTGTGTGTGTTGTGTGTGTTCATGTCTGTGTGTGTGTTGTGTGTCTGTGTGTGTTCATGTCTGTCTGTGTGTTGTGTGTGTCTGTGTGTTCATGTCTGTGTGTTGTGTGTCTGTGTGTTGTGTGTGTCTGTGTGTGTGTTGTGTGTGTTCATGTCTGTGTGTGTGTTGTGTGTCTGTGTGTTCATGTCTGTCTGTGTGTTGTGTGTGTCTGTGTGTGTGTTCATGTCTGTGTGTGTGCTGTGTGGGTCTATGTGTGTTCATGTCTGTCCGTGTTGTGTGTGTCTGTGTGTGTGTGTTCATGTCTGTCTGTGTTGTGTGTGTCTGTGTTCATGTCTGTCTGTGTTGTGTGTGTCTGTGTTTGTGTTCATGTTTGTGTGTGTGTTGTGTGTGTCTGTGTGTTCATGTCTGTCTGTGTGTTGTGTGTGTCTGTGTGTGTGTGTTCATGTCTGTGTGTTGTGTGTCTGTGTGTTGTGTGTGTCTGTGTGTGTGTTGTGTGTGTTCATGTCTGTGTGTGTGTTGTGTGTCTGTGTGTGTTCATGTCTGTCTGTGTGTTGTGTGTGTCTGTGTGTGTGTTCATGTTTGTGTGTGTGCTGTGTGGGTCTATGTGTGTTCATGTCTGTCTGTGTTGTGTGTGTCTGTATGTGTGTTCATGTCTGTCTGTGTTGTGTGTGTGTGTTCATGTCTGTGTGTGTTGTGTGTGTTGTGTGTCTGTGTGTGTGTGTGTTCATGTCTGTCTGTGTTGTGTGTGTCTGTGTTCATGTCTGTCTGTGTTGTGTGTGTTTGTGTTCATGTTTGTGTGTGTGTTGTGTGTGTCTGTGTGTTCATGTCTGTGTTGTGTGTGTCTGTGTGTGTTCATGTCTGTGGGTGTGTTGTGTGTGTCTGTGTGTGTGTGTTCATGTCTGTGTGTGTGTTGTGTGTGTCTGTGTGTGTGTGTTCATGTCTGTGTGTGTGTCTGTGTGTGTGTGTTCATGTCTGTCTGTGTTGTGTGTGTCCATGTCTGTGGGTGTGTTGTGTGTGTGTGTTCATGTCTGTGTGTGTTGTGTGTGTCTGTGTGTTCATGTCTGTGTGTTGTGTGTGTCTGTGTGTTGTGTGTGTGTGTTGTGTGTGTTCATGTCTGTGTGTGTGTTGTGTGTCTGTGTGTGTTCATGTCTGTCTGTGTGTTGTGTGTGTCTGTGTGTTCATGTCTGTGTGTTGTGTGTCTGTGTGTTGTGTGTGTCTGTGTGTGTGTTGTGTGTGTTCATGTCTGTGTGTGTGTTGTGTGTCTGTGTGTTCATGTCTGTCTGTGTGTTGTGTGTGTCTGTGTGTGTGTTCATGTCTGTGTGTGTGCTGTGTGGGTCTATGTGTGTTCATGTCTGTCCGTGTTGTGTGTGTCTGTGTGTGTGTGTTCATGTCTGTCTGTGTTGTGTGTGTCTGTGTTCATGTCTGTCTGTGTTGTGTGTGTCTGTGTTTGTGTTCATGTTTGTGTGTGTGTTGTGTGTGTCTGTGTGTTCATGTCTGTCTGTGTGTTGTGTGTGTCTGTGTGTGTGTGTTCATGTCTGTGTGTTGTGTGTCTGTGTGTTGTGTGTGTCTGTGTGTGTGTTGTGTGTGTTCATGTCTGTGTGTGTGTTGTGTGTCTGTGTGTGTTCATGTCTGTCTGTGTGTTGTGTGTGTCTGTGTGTGTGTTCATGTTTGTGTGTGTGCTGTGTGGGTCTATGTGTGTTCATGTCTGTCTGTGTTGTGTGTGTCTGTATGTGTGTTCATGTCTGTCTGTGTTGTGTGTGTGTGTTCATGTCTGTGTGTGTTGTGTGTGTTGTGTGTCTGTGTGTGTGTGTGTTCATGTCTGTCTGTGTTGTGTGTGTCTGTGTTCATGTCTGTCTGTGTGTGTGTGTTTGTGTTCATGTTTGTGTGTGTGTTGTGTGTGTCTGTGTGTTCATGTCTGTGTTGTGTGTGTCTGTGTGTGTTCATGTCTGTGGGTGTGTTGTGTGTGTCTGTGTGTGTGTGTTCATGTCTGTGTGTGTGTTGTGTGTGTCTGTGTGTGTGTGTTCATGTCTGTGTGTGTGTTGTGTGTGTGTGTGTTCATGTCTGTGTGTGTGGTGTGTGTTCATGTCTGTGTGTGTGTTGTGTGTGTCTGTGTGTTCATGTCTGTGTGTGTTCATGTCTGTGTGTGTGTTGTGTGTGTCTGTCTGTGTGTGTGTTCATGTCTGTGTGTGTGTATATCTCCCAGGGACAGAGAGAGAGACAGCTGACCCCCATGACCATGTGCTCCCAGGGCCCGCCCCTCAGACTCCAGCTGATTGGCTGTTTGTTGCAGTTTCCCACAGATTCCGCCCCGCCCCCCTCCGCTGGCGTGCTATGTGATAGGCTGCTCTCCCCGCCGCTCACAAACCAGCAGCCAATGAGGAGGCGCCTGGCGGCGGGAGTGCGGTGCTGATTGGCTGTCGGGGCCGGCGGTGGCGAGCCGGGGCCGGGGCCGGGCGGCGGGAGGCAGTCGGCGGCTCCCGGGCCGGGATGCAGTCGGTGTTGGCCTGTGGGAGGCTGGTGGCCAGGGCGTTCCTGGGCAGCGGCCTCAGGCCCCCGGAGCAGCGCGAGTGTCGCCTGGTCACCGCCACCTGCGGCTTCGGGAAAGGTCCCGGCCGCGGGAGGAGGGCCATGTGCTATGGGGACGATGCGTGTTTCGTGGCCGGCCACAGGTTGGCTGATGTCCTGGGTAAGGAGGGGAACCTCAGCCGAACAACCGCAGCGTCTGCCGTTTAATCCTGGCTCCAGTGCGCGGCTTCACCGTCTATACTGTATACTCTATACTGTATACTATATACTCTACACTCTATACTATATACTTTATACTCTATATTATATACTCTATACTATATTTTATACTCTATACTATATACTCTACACTATATACTCTATACTATATACTCTACACTCTATACTATATTGTATAACATTATCATTATGTGGAAAAAGAGGTCTAAAAAAAATCCTTATTTTTGATAAACTGTGATTTGTTTTATTGTTTCTAAACGAAATGGTGTTTTTCACATAGAATTACATCAAATTACAAACCAGCATTTGACATCACCAGGAGAGCAGCCCTGATATACACTGTATACACATGATTATGTACCGTGTGGTGTGTGTGCTGGCACTGACTCCCCGCTCACACACAGCTCCCTCAAGGAAGAACTCACCATTTTCAGTCAAGTTGTTGTAAATGTTGTTTGTACCTGCGCTGTGTGTGTGTGTGTGTGTGTGTGTGTGTGTGTGTGCTGCAGGGATCTGGGGGTCAAACCTCTGTCTGTCCGTGTGTGTGTCACTGTCTCCCCCCCCCCCCCCCGGCTGGCTGTGTGTGTGTGTCAGTGTCAGTGTCCCCCCCCCCCGCTGGCTGTGTGTGTGTGTCAGTGTCTCCCCCCCCCCCCCCCGGCTGGCTGTGA